>BSBM01000050.1:12462500-12660000 GCA_027924585.1 Larix kaempferi | reverse complement strand
CCAGTACAAAGTCCTGACCACCATGGCGAATTACGAGTACAGTATCCTGATTTTGTCACAAATGATGTAGTTCGTGTTGCCACAACTTTGAAAGAGTTACAAGGATATGTAGATAGAGGTCATTGGGAGGAGGTGATAGGAAATTAAATGGAACAAACTACTGCTCACTTTTCCATTCCTCAAGATTTTCTTGATAGAATTCCTCCTAAACATTTGGCAATCGAGTATGATTGTTCTTCCAAATCAGAATCAAGTGCTTCTGCTATGCATTTAGACATTGCATCATATAAGTTTGATAGTAAATACGTGTTCATCCTATATGATAAAATGGAGCATTTCAAGGAACAAGCTTCCTATATATGCAATTGGGTGGAAGAGTGCTTGAGAAAATATGATAATATTTTAGAATGCCTCAAACAAATAACAGTGTTGCAGAAGATAGTTGTGGATAATCAATTCAAAGTGGACAGAATTATAAAAGGGAAAGAAGAAATGGTTAAATTATTATCCAAAGTGTTAGCACTCAAAATGACCCTTAAGGTTGTGGGAAAGGACACTTCGAGGTAACCACAAAACCAAGCTTTAGGAAAGAGAGTTGGCTTCTATCTTTTGAGAGAGGGATCTCTCAATGATTTCTTAACAAGGCCAGATATATGAAAAAAAGATAAAATTAGTTTTTTGTGTGGTTGAAACAAAGCAAGCATTCCTTGGGAAATGGAGTCAAAACAAAAAATTATATTAAATTACAGTGTTGCTGCATGGAACTTCATAACAGAGGCAAGATAGTCATTCAATCACAATCAAAATGCTTTGGTCTGGTGGAGGAGAAGAAATAAAGAACAATCCATTAACATGAGCATCTAACAAGGATGAATTCAATGTTAAATTTAGAGGAAATAATTTGTGAATATCTGAAACAATAGATAGAGCACATGAATATGAATTATGTACTATTAAACACTCATTTTAGACATGAAAGGAAAACATTATGGAAGTAATAAACAGGGTACACATTCACATATGAAAGGAGAAAACAGACTATAATGCAACCAACACATGAATCTCTGCAAAAACCAGCTTCAACTCTGTAATTTTATTAAAAATGAGTCTCACAATACAAAAAGGCCCAAATCTTACGGGTTCCAACCCCTGTTCCTTTCTATTACATGTGATTATATAGATATCTTCAGCCTTGAGGCTCGAATCACCCTAACAGAAAGTTGTAACTACCGTGATGACACCTATACAGATATGTCCATCACCTCTGAGAATCAGTTACAAAAAAGTAACAAATGCTGACAAAATAGGCTTAACTTCCTTTTACAAGTGTAAATAGACATTTACTAGTTGGTAACAGACCCTAGTAAATAAGCAAAAACCTAAGTAACTAATTCTTCAGGATACAATCTCCACAATCTCTATAATATTCATGCATGCAATGTTAGTTTTGTTTTTCCATATTTCTCCACGAGCTTCCATTGGTCAGGAGATGGCAACTCTCAAGTGGCCACTTCCTTCAGCAACACCCGCAATTATGTATGGTCTCTGTATGAATAGCTGTAAAGGTGTGTACATGCTTCTTTGAAAATCGTGACCAATTCAAATTACTTTGTCAACTTATCCACCACTATTTTTCCATACAATGGTTGGTTCAAGCCAGTAAAGTCTGTGTAATCCAGCCTGCATCCCACCAACTTGTCCTGATACTCTTTCTGAGTCAACATGGTACCATCTTCTTCCCAAAAGAGAGGCGGTCCCTTCTTGAACAATGGGTCAAACATATCCTTGAAGTATTTCAATTGGTGTGCCAAGATATCAATCCTGGCCTGAATAGTATTTACCTACTGATTACAGCTTGATTACAGCTTCCTTGTCTAGGACAAAGTCAAGGTAGGGCCTCAATTTGTCTGCCTCAGCAATGATGTCATCCCAAATAACTTGCTTTTCCTCCTGCAGTGAAGCTTGACCTGTAGCCTGCTTTATTAATTCATCATACTTAACCTGCAACCCTAGGTACTTAGATTCCCATGTTTTCCTCTCCTGCTCCTCTTCTGTAACTCTGCTTTCTAGATATGTGTTCTGCTTCTGCAAATTTACCACTTCAAAGTACTTTAGACTTTCTTGTGCCATAGACTGCACAATGGAGAAATCCCCGGATTCAATGGAGGAAGGAGTTACTATATTTTCCAATTATTTTCCCTTCTCCTGCAATTTCCCTTGCAACTCCTCAAACTTAGCTTTCCACTTCTTTTTGCTCTCCACCATAAGAGCCATATCCCTCTGCCACTACACATCATTCTCTTCAAACTTCAACAATTTTGCTTTACAATCTATTAGTTCATTTTTTAGATTTTCTCTTTTCTCCTCCAGCTCTGTCAACTCAGAGGATTCTACCAGCTGTGTGGAAGGGATCTTCAATTTCTTTTTCAATGACTGAATGTCATTGTCCTTCTCAGTTAGAAGTTTTAGTATGCTATATCTCTTGTTTGTCTGGCCTTCAATAGCCAATATGTCAGCCTGCAGCTTCTTGATTTGTGCCTTGTGGGATTTGTTCTCCACTCTTTCTTGCTTGAGTTGATTTCCAACCTTATTCTTACTGGTTTGTAATGTGGACATCTCCAAGGTATCCTTCAACAATTTGGCATAGATAATATCTCCAATCTCTTTGTGCAAATGTATCATGTCAGGGACAGGAATATCTTCTAAGTTCATCTTCAATTCAGTGGCCTTACTCTTGGTATCTAGGGACAAATTCAAGGTGTTTTGAGCATGTCTTCTGATAGTAGCCAAGGACACATCCTTGTTAGAGATCTGTCTAACCTCTGCATATAACTTAGATTCCTCTGAATCCTCCTCTTTTATTCCTTTATACTCATCCAATAATTCTTCTCTACTCTTGATTTGTGCAGCAGGTTCAGTAGCTTCCCTATCAAATACATGTTCCTTGATCTCGAAGGAAGTGTTTTGGCCTTCACCTACTTCTTTTTAGCTTGACCAGTCTACACCTGCACAATCTGTTTCCCTGGTTCTTCTACTTTATATCTCTTTGAATCTCTCTCTGTGTCCTCATCTTCTACATCCATGGGATCGAGGACTTCTAATTTGCTGGATCCTCTAGAGCCACTGGCAGGGGGTATAGTTGCTCCAATTGTTGGGAGCAAGCTAGAGGATCCAGGCAGTGGGGGTATGGTTTTCTGCACTAGAGAAGTGGATTCATCATGTACATCTACATCCATCTTCCCTTTGCTGGGATATTCCAACCAGTTGGCAGTCTCTTCCATACCTGTAATCTCAAAATGTACAAAGCCTTTTCTGTTACTTTCTTTCCTTAGGTTTGAGATGATATGGTGGGGGTCATAGTTGATGGATGCCTTTGTTTGGAATCCCATCTCTCTTAATATGCACTCAATGGCTGAAATGGCAGCATTTCTCTTGACGATGAATGGGCCTACAGCCTATGGGAATGCAATATCTAAGGCCTTTTTATGATCCAAAAAATGTCCAGTTTCTACTCTTAACTTCTGCCTGATGAATTCCATAGAAAACACTCTAGGAGTTAAGAATGATGGTAGTACATAGGGTGAATGAAAAAACCCATAAACTCTGATTGTTGTGTTGTGATCCGAGAGAAACCAGTCACCTATCATCTTCTTAGGAGAAGGTTGCAACATCTCCTTCATCTTTGCTAACACCCTGTGAAATCTCTTCTGAAAGAAAACATTGTAAACCTCAAACATGAGGTTGTTCATGAATTTGCTGCAGTTTGTGAGCATTTCCTTTGTGAGATTCATCTCAGGAAGCTGCAATTTTTCTTCATTGAATGAAAGGAACATCCTCAGCAAATATGACTGGAATATAAAACTCTTGGTCCTGTGGAAGTCCACTAGCTGAGAATGGATATTCTCAGCTAGGGACTCATCAAATTTAATGCAGGCACACTAGGCAGACTGGTCAAACTCCTCAGACTCTAATGGGCAAGTGCTAATGACAAATAATAGGCTCATCAGGGGCTCAGTGACATACATGTATGTGTCTAATCCTAAAAACTGGCTTAACATGGTTGAAACACACTTGGATTCTTGAGTAAAGAGACGTATTTCGACTAGGAAAGCATGGTTTTGCAATGGGACACTAGGATTTAGGTAGGCCCTGTAGAAACTTTGCTTTAACTCAACTGTGGACTGTCAAAAAAATTGAATTAGGGCTTCTTCCTTTTAACCTTTGGCTTTCAGACTGAATGCATCAGGGATTGATAGGGCTTTCCTTATAACGAGAGAATTAACAATACATAAGATCTTTGAGCCTGATGCATCCATAATCACCCTCTCAGAGGAGGAGTAATTGGTGGTGCACCAGTCGACAAACTCAGGACAGTTTAGGGTTTGGTCAGCTGCAAAAAACTGGAAAAATGACTGGTATACCTTGTGTACATCTACACCTTGGTCCCTAGTAAGTTGCAGTCTATACTTTATTGTTTGAATGGGTCCATTGGTCAACACTGTGTCATAAACCTCCACATCCCTGTCTTCTAATAGCTCTTCTATATTCTGGTGTTCAGAACCTGGGGGTTCTACTTCTCCAAGCTCAACCATTTAAATATTTTTGCAAGGAGACAGGAGGCCTACCTGGTTACTAACAGCTGGTCTGAGCCCCTGGTTGATTTGTCTGCTTCTGCATATTCGTCGCCTTTCGATTTCCAATGCAACCGGAAAAACAGTATCCAGATCCCCATGCAGAAGTGTTTTTAATATTATTTCCTTTTCATACCGTCCCTGCAACTGTAATGATGAATGGGTTGTTTGAGCCATCCATCTTCATGATTACTCCTGCACCGTTGATTTATTTCCCTGCTTGGCTCTACAATCCTCCTGCAGTCCTTAGTCTTTCAAATGCTACCTTCCTTGCACTTCAGATCCGCGTAGCCGCTATCAACTATCGATCTAGATCCTATCCACATCCTGGCCATCCAAAGGTGCGTCCCCTACCAAGGTTCGCTGATTTGGAGAATATCAATAATCCACGCATGTTCAATCCGCGAACTAAACCTCCACCGTCAATGTCTTTCCCTGCGAGATCTGCAACATCACATGATGTGGAACCTACCACCACTTCGCAATTTTGAAAAGTTTGTTTCTCCGCACATGTCAAATAAACGAAGTACTTAACGACTGTAGAGATGTCCTCCCATCCATTGATTTGACCTCCAACTTTCCTGCAGGCTAGCAACACTCCGCCCATACTTAAACCACCCGCTCTTATTTCTGCAAAGTCGCCTTTCAATCATCGATCTCCATCGTCGTAGATCTGCTCTGTTGATTGGTTCCCTCATATAACCTTTGAGCATATTCTTACATTTTCCCTCTTTTGCAAAGTCGAAAACCCAAGGATTTTGATCCTTTCCATCCTAACCCAAAGCATAAACATGTAGGGATCTCATTAGTATTCCTCTTAGTCATATGACTCAGAAACCTAGCATCTTACTCATTATTTTCAGGTATCTAAACCCTTCCAACCCTTCAAACCAAAACTGGTTCTAACAACTGGCTCCAATTAGGGATGCTATCCTTCATGTGAGGTAGCAAAGAACCCTGCAGACCTAGTTCCTGATCCATTGGGATACTCTCAAAAAACTTTGAACCATAATTTTTTGCTTTTTCTGTGAAAAATAAAAATAAAGGAAATGGCTACCCTCCAGATCTCAAGGCCTTCTCTTTGAGCTTCCAATCTATTGGTTCACCATCTGTACTGATTAAAATGCAAAGAAATATATACACTTATGATACAAGTGTTACTTGTCATTCTCAGGACAAGTAATGTTTCAGAAATATTCCATTTACAGGGCCACCTGTTAGCTAAGACCCATCCTGATGCTCCAAAATGAATGAATTTGTGCCTCTATATGCTGCAATGATATATGGACCTACCCACATATGATCAAACTTCCCATGTTTATCTTCTCTAGGAGCATCCCACTTCAAGGCCAAATCATCAATCTGGAATTGTTCTTCCTTAACCTTCCTATCAAAAGTATTTTTCATTTTCTCCTGATGTATTTGTACTTTGTCATAGGCCTTGTCTCTCATCTCATTCGGTTCTATTATCTGATTTATCCTTCTCTACATATGATTTGGTTCATCTTCATGCCCCTACAACAGCTTCATGACTGGCAATCCTAAATATGTTGGAAAAACAACTTCAACCCCATATACTAGCTAGAATGGTGACATTCTAATTGCCCTTTTTGTGCTAATTATGTCATCCCACAAAGCATATTTCAGCTTTGTATGCCAAGCTCTTTTGTTCTCTTCTAACAATTTCTTAATTATTCTCACCACACTCTTGTTGGAAGATTCATCCAATCCATTCCCTTGTGGATAGTAAGCAGTAGAATGGTTCAAGATAATATGATATTTGTGGCAGAAATTTATCATCTTCTTAGATTTGAAAGGAGTTGCATTATCTGTCACAATTCTTCTAGGGAATCCAAACCTAGCCAAAATTTTATTCTCTAGAAAATCCATTATCACAGCATCAGTTGCTCTCCTTGTGGGTATGGCGTCAATCCATTTTGTGAAATAATCTGTTGCTGTCAGAATCCATCTGTGTTGACCTGAGGAATTTGGGTTGATTTCCCCAATGAATTCTAACCACCACTGCTGGAAGGGAGCCTCTACTGAAATTGGGTTAAGAGGAAGTGAAACCAGCTTCCTATTTCCATCAAATATCTGACACTGATGGCATGTCATAGTTTATTTATAAACATCAGAAAACATAGTGGGCCAATAAAAACCAGCTCTCGAAATTTTATTTGCTATTACCTTCCATGAGTGGTGCCCTCCACAATCCCCTTTATGGAATTCCTTCATGGTCTGTTGAGCTTCATTTTCCAATAGGCAATTCAACAATACACCACCAGGGTCTTTCCAATACAAGTATTGGTTCATGATACAGAACTTTGTAGCCTTTAGTTTCACAGATCTAGCTCTTGTCTTACTCAATCCTGCAAGAGCTTGTAGATTCTGCAATACATATACAAAATCAGTGTACCATGGAGACGTAGAAAAATATGATATTACCTGTATCCCTGTGTCTAGTTGATTTACATGATTGGTCGGTAAATTGAGCTGTAAAGATTCACAATTAGCCTATGTCATCATTCTGGCAAGTCCTTTCCCTTTAATCAACTTGCTAGGCTTGATTTCAATATCATACTCCAATAACATAGCAATCCACTTTTCCCTCTTCCCTTATGGATCTGGTTGGGTAAGAATGCTCTTCACTGCAGTATTTGGAACATATGCAACAATATGTGACTGAAAAATGTACAATCTGAAATATTTCAAAGACTTCATCAAAGCATAGGCCTGCTTCTCCATGATATCATATTTTAATTCTCCATCCCCTAATACCCTGCTGAAAAATGCTATAGGCTGCTCAGCATTTTGGTTATTTTTCTGCAATAGGACTCCAACTACAATATGCTCAAATGCATAAGAGAATACTAGAAAATCTCTAGTGGAATATGGACTTGCCAAAACTGGAGCTTCAGTGATGGCCCTCTTAATACCCTTGGAAGACTCTCTAGCATCCTCTGTCCATTTTATTTGATTCTCTTTCTTCAGCATGTTAGTAATATTTCTCAATATCTCAGCAAAGCTGGGAATGAATCTCCTCAAGAAACCTACCTGTCCAATAAATGACTGCACTTCCTTCTTGCTCCTAGGCTCCTCAATTTTTAAAATTGCACTAACCCTTTCTGGATCAATCTTAATACCATCCCTCGAAATAATATGTCCAAGCAATTTTGCTTCATCTAGTGCAAAATTAGACTTTTGGGGGTTTACTGAAATACCATATTTTCTGCACTTCATAAAGACTTTATCCAAGTTCTTGATATGTTCCCTGTCAAATCTAGAATAAACAGTCATATCATCCATGTAAACAACCACGAATTCATCTTTTTCTTCTGCAAAAGCAATGTCCATAGCATGTTGAAATGTAGCTCTTGCATTCATCAGCCCAAAGGGCATTTTGCCATACATGAACATACCCCATGGTGTAGTAAAAGAAGTTTTATCTTGGTCCTCTGGGAATACTTTGATTTGGTTATAGCCTAAGAACCTATCCATAGTGGAAATCCTTTCAGACCCTACCACCCTTTGCAGAATGTGCTCTATTTTGGGTAGGTGGTAATTGTCCTTCAAAGAAACTTTGTTGAGGTTTTGGAAATCAATACAAAGTCTAATCTCACCATTTTTCTCTCTAATAGGCACCAAGTTAGCTACCCATTTTGAAAACCTCAAGGCTACAATAATCTTAGCATTGAAAAATTTCTTGATCTCCTATTCTATCACAGGAAACAACTTGGGGTTTACTCTTCTTAACTTTTGTCTGAAAGGATTTTCTCTGGGCTTTATTGGAATGGTATGCTGCATGATAGAGGTATCATACTCTTTCAGGTATTCATAGCTCCAGGAAAATACATCTGTATATTTCTTCATCAATTGACATATTCTTCTTTCTCTTTTGCAAGTAATTTCTTGGAAAACCTCACGATTCGTGTCGCTTCTTCAATGCCTTAGTTCTGATCTTCAACAACGTCATCAGCAAATTTAAATTTAGGATTCTTAGCAACATCATTATGATCAAACAGCTTCTCTAGGGGAATCAAGCCTCTTGGAATAAAATTGATCTTCAATTGAATTGTATCTTTTCCTCCCAACACATTCTGCCATTATTTGTTTTCAGCTTATTCATCTTCATCGGATTCACCATCTTGGAAGCACTCTAAATTTTCATTTTCTGAATCAATCTGGGTGTTCACAAATTCATCAGACATCTCCAAAAATCTATTTATTTGCATATCATCATCAAAAATTTCCAATATTTGGATTTGTCTGGTATTGAGGGTCTGTTTACAACTTCAACTTTATTTTTTTCCTGAGAATAAATAGGAGTTTTTAAACCACCAGTAGTTGTAGCCAAAGAGTCTGCCACTTGATTTCCAATTCGGGGAACCACTCTGATTTTATGCTCTATAAAATAGCTTCCAAACATGTCCCAAACTTCATTCCTGTATGCTCTCATTCTGGGATGTTTTGTTTGGTAACTATCATTCACTTGATTTACCACAAGTTTTGAGTCCCCAAACATTTCTATTCTCTTTTCCCCAATATCTTTCAAAGCCTGCAAACGCAGCAACAAAGCCTCATACTCAGCCACATTATTAGTACATTCAAAAGTCAGTTTATAAGACAAGACTTTGAATTCTCTGACTGGAGATATAATCCAAACACCTGCCCCAGCCCCATTTTTACTTAGAGACCCATCAAAGTACATAGTCCACAACCCTTCTTCATTTTGTTTCTTCTCCTAGTATTCTTTCCTTTTTGCAAATTCGTCATCCTCCGTAACTTCAATCTGTACAAGAACTTCAGGATCAGCGTATGGCCCATCATTGAAAAATATAGAGGATCCCAAATCAGTGTCAACAGCATAAATAGGATGATTTTCAAGCCTATCCTGACTGCTAACCACATAGGCTAATCTCTTTTCTCTGTATAACCTTCTATTGCTTCCAAACAGGGGTATAGTGGCATATGCCAAATCCATTTTCATAGTTCCTTTTTATTTTGATTTCCAAGATCTTGATAACAACATACCAAAATTTACAAGAATATCGGCTACTACAACATCCATCACAATGCTTTTAGCTGGGAGTTGTGCAAGAGTTACAACCATATCCTTCATTAATCCCAGACACCTGACCTTTCTAGAATCAAAGGAAAACAGGCCTTTATAAGGCCTAGTAACCTCCAAACCCAAACTTTCCACTACTGTTTTTGGCATTAGATTATGAGATGCACCAGAATCTAACATTGCATTGTGCAAAATCATATCATGGATATTCAAACTTAGATAAAATGGGGGAACTTCTTGTTGATCTTTCTTTTACTTTTTGGGTAGACCCGGGCTTGCGGTACCTTTTAGACCAACAGAACCCTTAGCTCACTGGCCCTTTCGGCAACAGGTTGCAGAAGCAACCTGAAGTCTCACCCGAAGTGATTCTAATGGGAGGCAGAAGACTCAAGTGTCCTCAGCCAGGTTCTGAGGCATCCATGGTGCTTAAACCCACCTTAACCCTTTCCTCATAGGCTGACTTATCTCATTCTATTACTCCGGCTATACCTCTGTCTTATCGCATTATGCAGGGAGTGCGATAAGTCTTCCCCCTATGTGAGCCCGTCTAGCGATACCTAAGATATAGCAGGTGCGATATCTTCCCCTTCTTGTCCCTGCGGTACGCGATTCTTAACCGCTTCCTGGATTAATACGTGGTTCCAACCGTTCTTATCCTATTACTGCAGTTAGTAATATCATTTAATCTCCAAGCATAACCCTTGCTAATGAACTTGGCCCTTGATATCTCGCAACAATGTAACTGTGTAGAGTATTACTTTGAGCACTGTCTAAGTGAACCATTCATGCATTATATTCAGTCCATACTCGCACATTATCCTCTGTTTAACAATTATCTAGTTCGCTAGGATTTTAGCTATGATTATCACAATTGTTATACATCAACCAGAACTTAAACTGATGACCATATACATTCTTCTAATCAGACAGATTACATTGATCCTACAGCTGATGGACATATTAGCTGGAGATGTGATAGCTCATGCACATCAGATTCAGATGTTGGCTTAGATAATTGGCAAAATAGACTCCACGAAGTTTCTACTCGCAGATGCGCATTCATGACTAAATCACTGCGATGGATTGGGACAGAAAACAGGTATATTCCAACTTTTGATGGATTAGCGGACGTCAATGATTTTGTGCAGCAGTTTGAACAAGAGATTCCTCAAGAGCAGAGGATGGAGGCTTTTGACCTTGCAGTTCGAGCCACACCTGCAAGATGGTGGTACACACACAAGGAACATGTCGCATCATGGTATGATTGCAAGAGACTGATGCGCATTAGATTCTCTAAAGAAAGAGACTGTACACAGCGGAAATACACAGGGGAGAGTGATCCCAGAACACACATTATGATCTGTGAACAGAGTTGGATAAAAATTCCAGCCGAAGAATGGGTTCATTTGTTTATCCACACACTGGATACAGTTCCACGGAACTGGTATACAGAAACAGAGTTAAGAAAAGGAACTATCTCATGGCCTATTATGATTGAAAACTTTTTGCTCACGTTCAGTTTTGAATCTGAGTACCCAAGCATTGATCGGGCCTTGAAGATCATAAAGACTAAAATATTTGAGGATTTCCCATTACCAGCGGATTCGCAACCCGAGTGGGCTATTCAGATGGAACATGCTCTAGAATGTTACAACTGCGCACAAGATTCAGGCGATGAGGATGAAGATCCTCGCAGTATCAATATCGCAGAAACAGAAGGTACGCGTGAAGTTGAAGGTCCACACTTAGAAATCCCAGCTGTAACAGAACCAATCAAGATTAAAAAGAGCAATATTGGCACAGAAACAGACCCTAAGTTTGCCTCTATTGGAGATTATTGGGATGATGAGACAATTGGCCAAATCACAGACCTATTACACGAGTATCAGGACCTATTTCCTACCAACTTTACAGAAATGAAGGGAATAGTGGGTGACTTAGGAGTCATGAGAATACCGCTTAAGGAGGATGCTAAGCCGGTTAAGCAACGTCCATACAGGTTGAACCCGCGGTATAAAGCAAAAGTAAAAGATGAAATAGATAAGATTCTAGCAGCAGGCATTATTGAGCCTGTTGAAGAAAGTGAGTGGGTTAGTCCCATGGTAGTACAAGAAAAGAAAACAAAAGGAGACATCAGGATCTGTGTCGACTTGCGCAAACTGAATGATGCATCGCTACATGACCCATTTCCGACACCCTTCACTGATGAAGTCTTAGACAATGTTGGAGGACAAGAAATCTATTCATTTACTGATGGCTTTTCAGGCTATCACCAGATAAGAATCCATCCAGACGACAGGCACAAGACCACGTTTGCGACAGAATGGGGCTCCTTTCAGTATACGGTAATGCCCTTTGGTCTTAAGAATGCCCCAGCAATTTTTTCTAGAGTAGTTGTTGCTGTCTTTAAGGAATACATCCATCAATTTCTAGAAGTTTATTTTGATGATTGGACTGTATTTGGACTAGTCAAGAAGCACATAGGAAATCTGAGATTAATGTTTGAAAAATGTAGACAGCACCAGATTTCCCTTAACTTAAAAAAATGTATATTTTGTGCGCCTTTTGGTACATTGTTGGGTCACATTGTGTGCAGACAAGGCTTGATGGTAGATCCTGCGAAGATCACCATCATTGTCAATTTACCAGCACCTAACTCAGTAAAGCAGCTGAGAACTACACTTGGTCATACCGGGTATTACAGAAAGTTTATCAAAGGTTATGCCAAGATTACCGCACCAATGGAGAAATTATTGAAGAAGGATATCAGATTTCAGTGGAATGAGGAATGTCAGAAGAGTCTTGACACTCTAAAAGAAAAAATGCTTACAGCACCTATTCTGGTATTTCCAGATTGGAACAAGCCTTTTCATGTTCATGTGGATGCATCTGGCATCGCACTAGGCATTATTCTCACGCAACCAGGCGAAGGGGGTATTGACCACCCTATCGCATATTCGAGCAGGAGATTATCGACAGCTGAGAAGAATTACACCACCACAGAGAGAGAAGGGTTAGCAATGGTGTATGCTTTACAGAAATTTCGGCACTATCTGTTGGGGGCCCCGTTCAAGATGTTCACCGACCATTCTGCATTAAAGTACTTGGTCAATAAGCCAGTGTTAGGGGGAAGAATATGCAGATGGCTATTGTTGTTCCAGGAATATGATTTCGAAATCATTGTTAAGCCAGGAAGACTAAATGCAGGACCTGATCACCTGTCAAGGATAGACTCAGGTGAAGAACCAAGTAACTTAGAGGACAACTTGCCTGATGCGCAATTGTTCTCCATTCAGGTCGCAGACGAATATTATGGAGACATAATTCAATTTCTCACTACAGGGTGGGCACTGCCTGAGTTTACCAAGCAACAAAAGAAACAATTAGTGGTGAAAGCAGCAGACTTCACCTTGATTGCAGGACACCTCTATAAGTTGGGCCCAGATGAAATCTTGCGCAGATGCGTTATGCCCCACGAGAAACAGACCATTCTTAAGGAAGCACATTCGGGCATCGCAGGAGGCCATTTCGCAGGGAAGCCTACCGCTCAGAAAATCCTATCAGCCGGATTATGGTGGCCTACATTACATAGAGAAAGTAAAGAGTTTTGCAGATCATGCGATATCTGCCAGAGGACGGGAAAGCCCTCCAGAAGAGATGAAATGCCGTTGCGACCACAGATAACGCTACGCGCATTTGATAAGTGGGCTATAGACTTCGTGGGTCCTATTAACCCCCCAGGAAAACGAACTGGTGCGAGATATATTATTACAGCAACAGAATACCTCACCAGGTGGGCTGAGGCAAAACCAGTCAGGAATTGTGATGCTTCTACAGCAGCACAATTTATTTTTGAAAACATCATCACTAGATTTGGATGCCCAGTGACTTTGATGAGTGATCAAGGCACACATTTTTTGAATAGCACCATAGAAGCCTTGACAGAGGAATTTGAAATCCAGCACCATAAGAGTACACCTTACCACCCTCAAGCTAATGGTACGGTGGAGGCTTTCAATAAGATATTAGAACATGCCCTTACAAAGATTTGTAACAGTCAAAGGGATGATTGGGACCTTAGAGTTAATGCTGTATTATGGGCTTACAGGACCACGTGCAAGAAACTAACAGGGCACACACCTTTCAGCCTGGTATATGGACAAGAGGCTGTTATTCCTATGGAATACATCTTACCCAGTCTAAGGATTGCTCAGCTTACAGAGATGGCTGATTCTAATACCTTAGAGGAGAGATTGGCACAGCTGCTCAATCTGGAGGAAGACAGATTTATCGCAGGATTCCATCAAAAAGTGCAGAGAGCACGAGAAAAAGCTTGGCATGATAGGCATATCAAGAACAAAACCTTTCAGCTTGGAGACTTGGTACTCCTTTATGACAGTAAGTTTATAAAGTTCCCTGGAAAATTCAAAACTCATTGGTTAGGGCCATATCAAATCCAGCAAATAACAGATGGAGGTGCTATCCAGCTTCGTACTATGAGTGGGGAGTTTCTTCCTACCTTGATCAATGGCAGTAGGCTTAAGCTGTATCGCGAAGGCCATGCCACCTCCTAGCCCTAGCCCAGAAAGGAAGCAAGTGGTGCAGATGTTCAGTGTAGTTGAAATGAAGCATCGCACCCTAAGGAGTCTACACCGGGAAATACTTCAGGTAAGAATTCGCAGCCAGCTTTCCTGGTTGTTGCGATAATTTTGATATGAGGCGAGTTTTTGGCACTTTCCATTTCCAGACGATGCGATATCGTATCGCAGAGGACAGAAAACAGATTGATGCGATACCAAATTTTGAATTGATCAGAGGGCTAGTCACTTCGCCTTCTGACAAGCATTAACTGCACGGCTGACAAGTATCTGTTGTACTAAGATTTGGCAGCAGTACGGCGATTCTTCTAGATTTGGAAAATCCGATGCGACACCACTCCGGCGCACAGTTTCCCAGCGAAATTTCAAACGGCGTTTTCAATAAATGGGCGCGGGGTGCTGTCTTGTCTATGCATTAAATGCCGCCAACGGGCTCAGTGTACTGGTCCGTTGCCGTTTGAAGTTCCCGCCTGATGATAAATACATGTCTTATTCAAAGAATGGGGCTACTTGGTCATTTTCACCGAAAGAGTTGAGCGCAATTGAGCCGAGCCAAGCGTATTCTTAGCAGAGCTCTTAGCAGGGAAACCAAAAACAGTTGCAGACTCTGATTTGCATTAGATTAGCAATCATAGGAAGTCCAGAGTACCACAGGGGAAGGTTCCTCGCGCCAGACGAGCCTCTCGAAGACGTGTTGCAGAGATTCCAAAGGGGTGGAATTGAGTGTGCTATGACTTCAGTTGTGGCGAAGAAAGGAAAGAAAGTTACTGCTGGTTCTCCATCCACACGCCAGTCACCGAGAACCTTAGCTAATATGGAGTGTAGCGAGACCCCGAGTAGCACAGAGTCAGAAGAACCGGAGCAGGAACTTCCGGAAGAAGTCACAGTCGCTACCATATACTTCCCACCAAGAATAGAAAATGCACCAGCAATTGTCCTTCTGAGAGACTTTAAATATGAACTCGTACTCCCACCACTGGATAACCGAGTGAAGGAAGAAGGTAACCTGTGGGGGAATATGCATGCTGTTAAGTTTGCTGATTATAATCTGAGAGATTATAAGCTGTACCCACAATTCCGCCGCGATCGTTATATGACGATTCAGAGGAACCCAAGGACAGAGCGCGATGAGTTCGCCCTCATGGACCATGTAAGCCATTTAGCACCGTCGGGACTGCTCAATCTCCTGGAGATTCCACACTTTGGACGAGGCTCGGAGGTAAATGCTGTGGTGCGGATGCTACTTTCATGTGTGCATGGTGGTTACTTATGGTTGGGTAACCGGATAGATGTTAATGTTGACCTTATTCACCGCATAACCGGTCTGTCGAAGACTGGCTTCGACCCGCAGATAAATATTGATGGCGCCACAAAGGATACCAGGCTCTCAACCAAGCAGGTTGCGGAGTATAAGCTGCAAAGAGGAGGTCGCGCCTACGATGTCAACTCAATACAGGATGATGCCTTGCGGTTTACTGTTAGTCTGTTGGCCGGAAAACTCCTCCTCAAGGTGAGGCCGAAGGAGGTCACAGGCTCAGTTATCTGCCTGGCGATTGAAGTCATAAAAGGTAAACCTTACAACTGGAGTTTATTTTTGCTGAATAGTTTCTTTCAAGACTGTGCGCAGGCGCAGCAGGATCCACTTCACAGCTTCCACTTCTCGTGGCTGCTGATCCTTATGGCTTTTATTGGATGGAAAGAGCCGCCCAATTCGCAGTTTCCACAACTGGCACCAGGGGCGTGCAGAGGCTCGAGGTACTCAAATCTTTGGGCGAGTAGTCACCCAGAGAAGCACAAGAATAACGCAATGGTATTCCATGACTATTATACGCTATTGCTTGAATCCGTAGCAACGATTCCGCGTGTCGACTCGCCGATCGTTGATCTTTATCAGTCCAAGCTGGAATTTAAAGTCGATAGGGATAAAACCTATATCAGACCCAAGGGATTCAGGAAACATAAGGAATGGGCCCCCGGCCCATATCGCATGGAAATCCAGCAAGTTGAAGACACCATTAAGAATTGTTTCGATGAGGAAATGAAACAGATGTATGATGATCTATCCTCTGGCCTAGTTCCAGTTGATCCCCCAGCTGAGGATCCAGAAGATGTTCCGGAGGTAGATCCTAAAGATAAAGTGAAAGAACCAATAGGTTCTAAGAGAAAGGTTACTGAAGGCCCTTCTCCACTGTGAGCAAAGAAGAAGAGAACAAAGGCGGTTACTTTCGACGAACCGCAGGCACCAATCATGACAGAGGATGAGTATGATCTCATCGCCAGCCGAATACAGGAGAAGATGCGGGATAAATTCGCTGCGATTCAGTCATCGCAGGATCTTATGCGCATCAGCCTTGACAAGAAATTGCGAGAGTTGAAGGCAATAACTGAGAAGACTGCTTCCATGCAGATTCAGCCAGCTCCAACTATAGTCGCAGAAAGTTCACAGCCCCCTTCACAGACCAGAGAAGAAAGTATTGCAAGGGACCGCACGAACATTGTTCGTATACCGCCAGGAAGCATTACGTTCCCTGTACCTATGGAAGTACAGATGGTTCATCCTCTTGAGGTGAACCTACCAGAAGTACCTGTGGACCAGTTGTACGAAATTTTCCAGCAGATAGGCACGGAGCTGAGGCACAGAGAACAAGTCACATATGAGCAAAATGTTTTGTTGTCTAACGAAAACGTGCAGCTCATCGCACAGCATGAGGCAGAGAGTGCCCAGTTGACACAATATGTTCAGCGAGAGCAGGATGTCTCTCTTGTTTTAAAGAATATCGCAGCTGAACTTCCGCAGTGCGATATCAGGCCTGAGTTAGAAATAACTCAAAAGATCAGAAAAATAGCGGAAAGAGCAAAGGCTCTAGATGAAGAGAAGAAAAAGATGGAGGAACAATACGAAGCAAGGATTGCTGCACTGGAAGCGAATAGGCCACCTACTCCAGAGGAAGTCCAAGAAGCACGAGTGCAAGCTTTCGGAATTGTACAGACACAGATGCACTGTCGAGTGGAAGCAGCAGAGGCTATCCTAGAGGATGCATCAAAAACATGGCTGGAGCTAGAGGAGCTCCCACAGAAAGCCGAGATCGATCAGCAAATTAAGCACTGTGAGGATGCGATATCGAGAGCTGAAGAAGAGTACAAGGGCTTGAGTGCTCTTGCGAAGATAAGAAAGAAAGGAGAAATCACACAATTTCAACAGCAGGTGCAGAAGTACAGAGAACAGCAGATCAACCTGGCTAACGAAGTTAGCCCGCATGAAATCAAAGTCGCACATCTGGTTGATGAACTGGAGCAAAAGGTGAAAAGCTTCACCTCAAGTAAAGGAGTCATTGAGGGCACAGAGGACTCCTTGGTAACCGCTGAGCTGCTCAGCGCAGCGCAGGAAGAAGTAACACACATGGATGAAAGTATTAAAGCGCTTAAGGCACAATTCGCAACAATCTCACGAGCAGCAAAGGATAAGCTTAGGCAGATGAAGCAGGCTGGTGTTGCGAGTGGCTCGGGGACGAGCCACAAGTAAGTGTTAGGGGAGTTGTTGGAGAGAACTTCCGCAGCACTTAGGAAGCTGCTAATTTTGGGAAAGATAACCAATTTTGGAGAGAAAGTACCAATTTTGGCGGTAAAACAAAGATATCGCCGTAGCGCAAATTCTGACGGGAATCACGGCGATAGGTACAGAAAATTCAAAGCATGTGGTACAAAGAGGAGGCCGAAGGGAGAGCTCAACCACCGTAATAAAGGCGCCGAAGATGAAGAGAGGGTTCAGCTACCCTCATTAAGAAGAAGGACTACAGTCAGCGTTGCTTGAACCAAGAAGAAGCGACGGGCCGATGCATTAAAGACTAAGGACTGCAGGAAGCGGCGACGAGACAGGAGGCGGCTATGGAAGTACAGCTAGTTGACTGTAAGTGGTTAGGGTTGAGTCACTGTTGGGATAAGGCCCACAGTTTTGTAACTGCGATGAGACCTTCGGGCCATCTATATATAGGAGTCTTTTTATATGATAAGGGGTTGGCCACATAGTGATAGAAGCCATTAGGTAGAGGGTAGTCAAGTCTTTGTTGATACAGAGTCTGAACACCCCTTAGAGAACAAGGGCCGACCCGTTGAGAGATTGTGCAATCCGCTGGGATTGAGAGAGAAAGAGAGTGCATTGTAAGAGGCAGGAGGAGAAGAGAGGTCTATAGAGAAGGGCTCCCACTGAGGTGGAGTTTCCCAGAAGACCCTTGTTGTAAAGAGTTGGAAAGGAACTGTGTTTACTCTTCAGAATTGTTAACAAGAAACACAGTTCCCTTGGACGTAGTTCCCCCCCTGGGAGTAACAACGTGCTTATCTAAGTAGCGCTATGGTATTTGTGTAGCTGTTGCTCTCATTCACTTGCCTTTATTATACACGAATGCTTCATTCTGTTATAAGTAATGTATATGGTCATCAGTTTAAGTTCTGGTTGATGTATAACAATTGTGATAATCATAGCTAAAATCCTAGCGAACTAGATAATTGTTAAACAGAGGATAATGTGCGAGTATGGACTGAATATAATGCATGAATGGTTCACTTAGACAGTGCTCAAAGTAATACTCTACACAGTTACATTGTTGCGAGATATCAAGGGCCAAGTTCATTAGCAAGGGTTATGCTTGGAGATTAAATGATATTACTAACTGCAGTAATAGGATAAGAACGGTTGGAACCACGTATTAATCCAGGAAGCGGTTAAGAATCGCGTACCGCAGGGACAAGAAGGGGAAGATATCGCACCTGCTATATCTTAGGTATCGCTAGACGGGCTCACATAGGGGGAAGACTTATCGCACTCCCTGCGTAATGCGATAAGACAGAGGTATAGCTGGAGTAATAGAATGAGATAAGTCATCCTATGAGGAAAGGGTTAAGGTGGGTTTAAGCACCCTGGATGCCTCAGAACCTGGCTGAGGACACTTGAGTCTTCTGCCTCCCATTAGAATCACTTCGGGTGAGACTTCAGGTTGCTTCTGCGACCTGTTGCCGAAAGGGCCAGTGAGCTAAGGGTTCTGTTGGTCTAAAAGGTACCGCAAGCCCGGGTCTACCCAAAAAGTAAAAGAAAGATCAACACTTCTTCATCATCTGTATCTTCAATTTTAGGTCCAAAGACAATAGTGGGAGCATCATATGTTACCTCCAAAAGATCTAGTTGACACTCACCTTGATTCTTGACCATTTTAGTAATTTCTTCCTTGTATTCATTATTCCTCAACAACTCATTAAAGTAGATAGAAATCTTAACCTTTGATAACTCTGACTTCAGATTGAAGGATGAAATTGGTTTGACTACATCAATTGGCCTTGACTGTTTACTTTCCTTTGGCTATTGTTCCTTATTTTCTGGGTTCTCTTGTATAATAGCCTCCTTCTACTTTTCTTTCTGTTTTTCTTAATTCTGCTGAGTGTTGTAAAATTGGTTTGGACTGGAATTCCCTTTATTTGTTACTACATAGCGATTTCCTAGCTTTAATTTTCTCTAAAAATCATCAATGGCATTCTGATATTGCTCTGAATCTAGCTCTGAAACAAAACTATCATTTTCTTGGGTGAATAAATTGTGTTATTTTTCAGTTGGGTATATTTCAGGATCAATGTCATCAAAGTGATGAATCTGGTTATCCATTGGATCTTCTTGTCCTTCCTCATCAACCAATTTTCAGGGAATGGTGGTCTTATCTGCTGATCTCCGAGGTTTCTCTGGTTTCTTTGAGGCAATGGCCTTCTAAAATTGGGATTCCTTATTTGATTTTCAGGTTTCTCTCTATTAGGTGGTCTATCTAGGGCCAACCTATCCATCAATTTCTCCATAGTCTTCATCATCATTTCAAATTTAACATCACTTGCAAAGGAAGAAACAGAATTGGATGGTTGGATTTCGTGTCTTTTCTTATATGTCTCTACTATATTTTTCAGTTTCCCTGAGGCCATTAAATTTGCCTCCACTTCTAGAGCATCCTTCAACATATATGACAAAGTGGATGACTTCCTCTCTCTCATCATACATGAAAATTCCCCATCAAATCCATCTACATAATGTAGCTTGGAAGCACCTACCAAGGGTTTAATATCAACTGGAATGGAGTTGTACACCCTCATAAATCTGCTAGAAAACTCATGCACAAACTCAAAGTTTCCTTTCTTTAAATGTTCATATTGGGATAATATTTGTAAGGGACTCTTCTTGGCCTCCCACCTATCCAAAAACAGTGTCTGAAAAGATTCAAAGGTAAGGATAGATGCTACGAGTAAATCCTTAAACCATCTCTTTGCCTCTCCTGACAGACTTTGAGCAAACAACCTCATCTTCACATCATCATAATCTACCTCTTCCAGGTCAATGAAATATTCAAACCTATCCATATGTTGTTTTGCTGTAAAATTGCCATCTCCATCATACAATAAAATTCTCTGTGAGTAATTCTGAGGGAGGTCATGCAAAACGCCTGGCAAATCCAGAGGTGCAAACCTAGCTGCCATTGGTCTAGGTGCATTATGTGCTACATGAGGGTTATGAGGAGGATTTTGAGGATTCTTAGGTGGATTTCTAACGGGGTTTATAATATGAGGCTGAGAGGCCTGAAAATGAGGATTACTTTCTTCAACCTTTACAATGTTTTGCAAGTTATACCACAAAGGATCTACCAAGTATGACTCAAACCTATTTGGATTTACTTCTATTTGATTTAGGTCTGACTCTGATTTTGATCTTAATAAACGCTTTCTAACACTTACTTCTAAATCCAAATCTTGAAAACCATAATATTTTTCCTGATATAAAGAGCTTTCAATATAAGAAGTGCTAGCTTTCTCTTTTCCACTTCTATGTCTCTACAAACTTTCTGGGTTTTCCACACTTAGTAAAATATCAAGGTTAGGATTACCTCTTGTATGGATACTTCTAGAGGCCAGGATGCCTTCTGAAACCTTCTTTGTGAATCAATGTGGAGTCTCTAATCTCCCCAGTGGAGCTACCTTTGAACTGAAATCCTGATGAGTGGAGTCGCCAAGGCAAATGTACAACCTTCTTCAAATGCAGAAATCTTTGTTTTCCCATAGAAATCCTTTCTTTCTATAAAGACTTGAAATGTTTGTCGTTTCTCCTAGGGACAATACAACTTTCGTTCCCCGGCAACGGGGCCAATTTGTTAGCACTCAAAATTACCCTTAAGGTTGTGGGAAAGGACACTTCGAGGTAACCACAAAACCAAGCTTTAGAAAAGAGAGTTGGCTTCTATCTTTCCAGAGAGGGATCTCTCAATGATTGTTTAACAAGGACGAATATATGAAAAAAAGCTAAAATCAGATTGTTGTGTGGTTGAAACAAAGCAAGCATTCCTTGGGCAATGGAGTAAAAAAAAAAATTATATTAAATTACAGTGTTGTTGCATGGAACTTCATAACAGATGCAATATAGCCATTCAATCACAGTCAAAATGCTTTGGTCTGGTGGAGGAGAAGAAATAAAGAACAATCCATTAACATGAGCATCTAACAAGGATGAATTCAATGTTAACTTTAGAGGAAATAATTTGTGAATATCTGAAACAATAGATAGAGCATATGAATATGAATTATGTACTATAAACACTCATTTCAGACATGAAAGGAAAACATTATGGAAGTAATAAATAGGGTACGCATTCACATAAGAAAGGAGAAAACAGACTATAATGCAACCAACACATGAATCTCTGCAAAAACCAGCTTCGGCTCTGTAATTTTATTAAAAATGAGTCTCACAATACAAAAAGGCCCAGCTCTTACGGGTTCCAACCCATTTTCCTTTCTATTACATGTGATTATATAGATATCTTCAGCATTGAGGCTCAAATCACCCTAACAGAAAGTTGTTACTATCATGATGACACCTATACAGATATGTCCATCACCTCTGAGAATCAGTTACAACAAAGTAACAAATGTTCACAAAATAGGCTTAACTACATTTCACAAGTGTAAATAGACATTTACTAGTTGGTAACATACCCTTGTAAATAAGCAAAAACCTAAGTAACTAATTCTTCAGGATGCAATCTCCATGATATCTAGAATCTTCATGCATGCAGTGTTAGTTTTGCTTTTCCATATTTCTCCACGAGCTTCCATTGGTCGCCAGCTGGCAACTCTGAAGTGGCCACTTCCTTCAACAACACCCGCAATTATGTATGTTCTCTATATGAATAGCTCTGAAGGTGTGTACACGCTTCTTTGAAAATCGTGACCAATTCAAATTCCTTTGTCAACTTATCCACCATTGTTTTTCCAAACAGTGGTTGGGTCATGCCAGCAAAGTCTGTGTAATCCATCCTGCATCCCACCAACCTGTCCTGATACTCTTTATGATTCAACATGGTACCATCTTCTTCCCAAAAGTGAGGTAGTCCCTTCTTGAACAATGGGTCAAACATATCCTTGAAGTATTTCAATTGGTGTGCCAAGATATCAATCTTGGCCTGAATAGTATTTACCTACTGATGTTTATTTATCCCCCTCTTGGCCCAAATGATGGTAGACAGTCTGTCCTTAATGCCTACTACTTTTACTTCATCCTCAGTTAAGCCATTCAAGAACTCTATGGCATTTTCAGCACATCCCACAGGGTTCTTGTTCATTTTTTCATTCATTGTTGTTACACTTTGCTTGGCCAGCTTGATTACAGCTTCCTTCTCTAGGACAAAGTCAAGGTAGGGCCTCAATTTGTATGCATAAGCAATGATGTCATCCCAAATAACTTGATTTTCCTCCTGCAGTGAAGCTTGACCTGTAGCATGTTTTATTAATTCATCATACTTAACCTGCAACCCTAGATACTTAGATTCCCATGTTTTCCTCTCTTGCTCCTCTTCTGTAACTCTGCTTTCTAGATCTGTGTTCTGCTTATGCAACTTTACCACTTCTAAGTCCTTTAGACTTGCCTGTGCCATATCCTGCACAATGGAGAAATCCTCGGATTCAATGGAGGAAGGAGTAACTATATTTTCCAATTCTTTGTCCTTCTTCTGCAATTTCCCTTCCAACTCCTCAGACTTAGCTTTCCACTTATTTTCGATCTCCACCATAAGATCCATATCCCTCTTCCATTACACCTCTTTCTCTTCAAACTTCAACAATTTTGCTTTACAATCTATTAGTTCATTTTTTAGCTTTTCTCTTTTCTCCTCCAGCTCTGTCAACTCAGAGGCTTCTACCAGCTAGGTGGAAGGGATCTTCAATTTATTTTTCAATGATTAAATGGTATTGTCCTTCTCAGTTAGCAGTCTTTGTATGTTATCTCTCTTGTCTTCCTATCCTTCAGTAGCCAATATGTCAGCCTGCAGCTTCTTGATTTGTGACTTGTGGGCTTTGTTCTCCACTCTTTCTTGCCTGAGTTGATTTCCAACCTTATTCTTACTGGTTTATAATTTGGATAGATCCAAGGTAGCCTTCAACAGTTTGGCATAGATAATATCTCTAGTCTCTTTGTGCAAATGTATCATGTCAGGGACAGGAATATCTTCTAAGTTCATATTCAATTCAGTGGCCTCTTGGTAGCTAGGGCCAAATTCAAGGTGTTCTGAGCATGGATTCTGATAGTAGCCAAGGACACATCCTTGTTAGAGATATGTCTGACCTATGCATATAACTTAGATTCCTTTGAATCCTCCTCTTTGCTTCCTTTATACTCATCCAATAATTCTACTCTACTCTTTCTTTGTGGAGCAGGTTCAACAGCTGCCCTATCAAATACATATTCCTTGATCTCGAAGGCAAGTGTTTTGGCCTTCACCTGCTTCTTTTTAGCTTGACCATTCGACACCTACACAATCTGTTTCCCTGGTTCTTCTACTTTCTGTCTCTTTGAATCTCTCTTTGTGTCCTCATCTTCTACATCCATGGGATCAAGGACTTCCAATTTGTTCGATCCTCTAGAGCCACTGGCAAGGGGTATAGTTGCTCCAACTGCTTGGACCAAGCTAGAGGAGCCAGGCAGTGGGGGTATGGTTGTTTGCACCAGAGAAGTGGATTCATCCTGCACATCTACATCCATCTGCCTTTTGTTGGGATATTCCAACCAGTTGGCAGTCTTTGCCATACCTGCAATCTCAAAATGTACAAAGCCTTTTCTGTTACTTTATTTCCTTGTGTTTGAGATGATATGGTGGGGATCATAGTTGATGGCTACCTTTGTTCAGAATCCCATCTCTCTTAATATACACTCAATGGATGAAATGGAAGCCTTTGTCTTGACGATGAATGGGCCTACAACCCATGGGAATGCAATATTTGAGGCCTTTCTATCATCCAAAAAATGTTTAGTTTCTACTCTTAACTTCTGCCTGATGAATTCCAGAGCAAACACTCTATGATTTTAGAATGCTAGCAGTACATAGGGTGAATGAGAAAACCCATAAAATTTGATTGTTGTGTTGTGCTCCGAGAGAAACCAGTCACATATCCTCTTCTCGGGAGAAGGATGCAACATCTCCTTCATATCTGCTAACACCCTGGGCAATCTATTCTGAAAGAAAACATTGTAAACCTCAGGCATGAGGTTGTTCATGAATTTGTTGTAGTCTGTGAGCATTTCCTTTGTGAGCTTCATCTCAGGAAGCTGCAAGTTTTTTTCATTGAATGACAGGCACATCCTCAGCAAATATGACTGGAATCTAAAACTCCTGGTCCTGTGGAATTCCACTAGCTGAGAATGGATATTCTCAGCTAGGGACTCATCAAATTTAATGCAGGCACACTAGACAGACTGGTAAGACTCCTCATAATCTAATGGGAAAGTGCTAATGACAAATAATAGGCTCATCAGGGGCTCAATGACATATATGTCTGTGTCTAATCCTAAAAAATGGCTTAACATGGTTATAACACACTTGGATTCTTGAGTAAAGAGATGGATTTCGACTGGGAAAGCATGGTTTTGCAATGCGACACTAGGATTTAGGCAGGCCTTGTAGAAACTTTTCTTTAACTCAACTGTGGACTATCTAAAGAATTGAATTAGGGATTCTTCCTTGTAACCTTTGGCTTTTAGACTGAATTCATCAAGGATTGACAGGGATTTCCTTATAACGAGATAATTAACAGGACATAAGATCTTTGAGCCGGATGTGTCTATAGTCACCCTCTCAGAGGAGGAGTAATTGGTGGTGCACCATTCGATGAACTCGGGACCGTTTAGGGTTTGGTCAACTGCAAAAAAATGGAAAAATGACTGGTATACCTTATGTACATCTACACCCTGGTCCCTATTCAGTTTCAATCTATCCTTTCTTGTTTCAATGGGTCCATTGGTCAACACTGTGTCATAAACCTCCAAATCCCTGTCTTCTAACAGGTCTTCTATCTTTTGGTGTTCAAAACCTGGGGGTTCTACTTCTCCAACCTCTGCCATTTAAATAGTTTTGCAAGGAGACAAGAGGCCTACTTGGTTACTGACAGCTGGTCTAAGCTCCTGGCTGAGT
This sequence comes from Larix kaempferi, assembly GCA_027924585.1. Classification (NCBI taxonomy): domain Eukaryota; kingdom Viridiplantae; phylum Streptophyta; class Pinopsida; order Pinales; family Pinaceae; genus Larix; species Larix kaempferi. The sequence continues at coordinate 12,634,223 of BSBM01000050.1, read as the reverse complement.
TTTCTGCTTCTGCATAGTTGTCGTCTTTCGCTTTCCAATGCAACCAGACAAACAGTATCCAGATCCCCATGCAAAAGTGTTTTTAATATTATTTCCTTTTCATATCATCCCTGCAACTGTAATGATGAAGGGGTTGTTTGAGTCGTCCATCTGCATGATTACTCCTGCACCGTTGATTTCTTTCCCTGCTTGGATCTACAATCCTCCCGCAGTCCTCAGTATTTCAAACGTTGCCTTCCTTTCACTTCAGATCCGTGTAGCCGCTGTCAACCGTCGATCTAGATCCTATCTGCATGCTAACCATCCAAAGGTGCGGCCCCTACCAAGGTTCATTGATTTTGAGAATATCAATAATCCGCGCATGTTCAATCCGTGAACTAAACCTCCACCGTCGATGTCTTTCCCCGCCATATCTGCACCATCGCATCATGTGGATCCTACCGCCACTTCGTTATTTTGAAAATTTCGTTTCTCCCCGCATGTCAAATCAACGAAGTACTTGATGACCATAGACCTGTCCTCCCGTTCGTTGATCTGACCTCTAACTTGCCTGCGAGCTAGCAACACTCCACCCATACTTAAACCACCGCCTCTTATTTATGTGAAGTCACCTTTCAACCGTCAATCTCCATCGCCGTAGAGCTGCTCCTTTGATTGGTGGCCTCATATAACCTTTGAGAATATTTTTACATTTTCCCTCTTTTGCAAAGTCAAAAACCCAAGGATTTTGATCTTTTCCATCCTAACCCAAAGCATAAACATGCAGGGATCTCATTAGTATTCCTCTTAGTCATATGACTCAGAAACCTAGCACGTTACTCATCATTTTCAGGGATCTAAACCCTTCCAACCCTTTAAACCAAAACTGGTGCTAACACAAAGAAGTAGAAAAAATCACTGATGATGCTGAAAATGAAATTGAGTCAGCGAGGGTTGTGTATGAAGAGGCTTTGGAAAAAGCTAATGCTGAAGCGAGTGAACTCAAAGAAGACTTGAAAAAAAGACTGCATGTTCTCAATGTACCACCAATGAGGACAGAAATGGGTCCTTTACATGTAATGGAGAATAAAATTAAAGAATATGAACATGTAGTACAAGAATATCAGTTGAAGTTGAAAGAGTGGGAGGGAAGCCATGGAAAAAAAGTTGGAGAATTAGAATCAATAATTTCCAATTTGAGAAAATCCATTTCTAAGCAAGATGATAAGCTGAAAGGAAAAAGGTTAGCAAGGATCTCTAAATCTTTAAAACTTAAAAACCAAAGTAGAGGAAAAAAAAATTCCAATCAAGAAGGCGGTGAGGGTGAAGGTAAGGGTACCAAAGGAGACGAGGGTAAGGGTAGAAGGAAAAAAACACCTACGGGTGCAATGTCCTTATAAGAGTGAGAGAATTCCTTAGCAAATCAAGAGAAGATGCTACAAGAATGCTTCTCAACAGGAATTGCACTAGGTGATTTGTATGGCTCATCACCATTACATAAATAAATGAATGAGAAGATGGTTGGGAAAGATGCAAAAATAAGGGAGTTGGAATCAAAACTCTTAGACGGTAGAAAAGTTCAGCATTTGGGATGTGATATGGAAATTCAAAAACTTAAATCCACAATTGCTGATTTGGAGAAGGAATTAAAAGAGCCAGTTGCTGCGATGATTGCAATTCCTGTCCTTCCCAACGAGACAGAGTCGAGGGAAAAAGAGCAGGAGAAAGAAATACAGAATATGAAATGTGAATTGACTGAAGTTGAAGATCAGTTGAAACATACCAAACAGCAATTGGAGGTCAAGGAAAAACAGGAATCAACGAAGTATAAGAAAAATGTGGAAATGTTGAACAAACTGATGGAGGAAAAAAATGTTTTGCTTGGAAATTTTAAAAAAAATCACAGAGTTAAAGAGCTTGAAAACAAATTGCAAAAAGTGCCTTGTCCAACTCCAGAACAATTACAGGCTTCTACTAAAGGTAAGAGAGACCATTCAGACTTTTCTTCTGCTCAAGAGGAGGGATTGTAGCCATCTCATAAACATGCTAGACATGTATAAATCAATGTATATATGTATTTATCGATAGTTAATGAAAACAAAAATTTTGTATGATGGAGTTTTGTATTTATCGGCATATAATGGAAAATGATTTAATTAGTTGTCTTACTTTTTATGTCCAGGAGTTAGTGGTTCGACAGTCAATGCTTAGGAAGTATGGTATTCATATTTATCCAACGCTCATTCGTATGGTATTCATGTTTATGAAGTACTCATTTTTTTATTGAGATCTTCTTAATGTCCAGGAGTTAGTGGTTCTACAGTCAATGCTTTGGTTTATACTTTATTGTGATGTGAGGTATGATTCTCAACAATTTCATAGTGACATTTTTGCACCTATGACCACTTTTTTTCGTCGATCTAAGTGCTTCCTCACCTTCTTTGATGGAGTTTATATGCACAGGTCCATAGAATTTGTCCATAGAATTTCCTCACCTTCATTACAATTGTTTTTTTCTTCACCACTTTGCTTACATTAAGTCAATGTTGCAATCTGACATCATTCTAGAAAATAATGGCAAGTTTATGAAAAATTGGAAATTGACTAAGTATGTAAAAATTAGTCAAAACTTCTCTAAGAGAATGCCCGCCATAATTCATGGTTTGAGAAAAATGCCCGCACCATCATACCAGGCTATAGCTTGTTGAAGTGGCTATATAGTCATGGTCTCAGTTTTCCTTAATCACTTCTGAGGGGAAAGTTATAGGTCTGCCAAAACAAGGTTTTGCACCGGAGGAAGTAAAATTGACTAAGTAGCCTCAAGAAAATTCCTACCATAAATCATACGTTAAAGTAAATTCTCGTAGCATATGGTCAGGCTATAGCCTATTGATTTGTCTATTTGACCATGGTCTCAATTTTTCTTAAGCATGTCTAAGGAGAAATTTATAAGTCTACCAAAATAGGTTTTTAGGATAAACTCTAGAGGAATTCCTGAAAATGACTAAAGTGTTGGAAAACTGATTCAGATGGCCTTGGGAAAATGCTCGTCATACCTCATGAGAGAATGATAAAAATTATATGGAACTATAATGCTCTATCTTGTCATAGAGGCTATCTCTCCATGGTCTTAGTTTTCACAGAAGATGTTTGATGACAAAGATAACAGCCTACCAAAACAAGGTCTCAAGTTACTTTTACACCAAAGTAGCAAAACTGCCCAAGTGGCCTCAGAGAAATGTTTGCCATAGTTTGTGGGTTGAAGAAAATGCCCGCACCATATGGGAATATTGTAGGTTTTTGTTTTGTCCACCTGAACATGTTCTCACATTGACTTGAAAGTGCCTGAGGAAGAAGTTATGGATCTGCCAAAACAATGTTTCAGGCAAATTGGACCAAGTCTAGGAAAGTGCAAAAATTGTCTAAGTGTAAAATCACTAAAATTGCCTAAGTGACCTAAGTAAAATTCCCGCCATCTCTTGTGGTTGATGTATTAAAATATTTTGAGAGTATGGATATCTAGAATGTTGTATGGGGCATCCAACCATATCAGTTTCTTGTCCAAAGAGTGTCTGAGGAAGAAAATATTGATCTGCCAAAAGTGCCTCCCAGCTTGATTTGCACTACTCCAGTAAAATGCCCGTCGAGGAGAGAGAAAGAGGTTTCAATGGGTGAAATTGGTTTGGATAGAATCCCCTAGTTGGCCCCTATCTAGTGGATGTCTCGCACTTCAAAATTGATGAAAAGAAAAATCTCATTATATTAACTTAGGGTTTGATAATTTTACCTAAGTGGCAAATCAGCAGTTTGGAAGGCCACTTTCAAATGCTCGCCAGATGATGGGTATGTGTTACTTAGTTCAGATTTTGACATGGTCTTGTTCATCATTGAAGTATCTATCCAGTCATGCTTGTATTTTTCTCTATGGTGATCACATGAGGAAGAAATCAATCTGCCAAAGTGAAAGAAAAAGTGATTTTCATATTAAAGACAAAGATTTGTCTAAGTGTCAAACTCACATGGATCAGAGGCCATTTGGAAATGCCCGCAAGGAGGTGTTCATGAGCTAATAAAACTAATCAGATGGCATAGTCATGTTCTCTGATGAACTAGCTATCCAACCACGGAGTCAGATTTCTATTTTGTTCTCTCACGTGCGAGATTTTGGCCTGCCAAAATCAGTGAAAAATAAGGTTGAAAGACGCTTTATATTATGCCCGCAAAGGCTTAGGAAGATGCCCGCAGGGGCTATGTTATGCCCGCAAGGGAGCTCTAGGATTCCCACAAGGGGCCTCCAATATGCCCGCAGTAGGATTATAAACATGCCCACATAAGGGGGCTAACGATGCTGGCAAGGGGCTCGTTTATGCCCACAAAAGGCTTATCAAATGTCACAAAAGGGGTTAAAAGCTCAAGGAGCTGAGTTTAATCCCACAAGGGCTTATGGGATGCCCAAATTCCTGCAGGGGCTTAATTAAGCCCACAGGGGCCAAAAGTGTCTCCCAGCTTGATTTGCACTACTTCAGTAACATGCCCGCCGAGGAGAGAGAAAGAGGCTTCAAGAGATGAAATTGGTTTAGATAAAGTCGCCTTGTTGGCCTCTATCCATTGGTGTCTCACACGTCAAAATTGGTGAAAATAAAAATCTCATGTTACCCTAAGGTTTGACAATTTTTGTCTAAGTGTTGAATTAGCAGTTTAAAAGGCCATTTGGAAATGCCCGCAAGGAGGTGTCCTTGTGCTAATAAAATTCATAGAGTGACATAGATTTGTTCCTTATTGAATTGGTTATCCACCCATGCTTTCAGTTTTCCTTATGATGGTCACATGTGCAAGAAATCAATCTGTCAAAGTAGGAAATCCTCTGCAAGAAATCAATATTGTCCATTCCATTATTTTCTTAATGTTTTTAAACAATATTTTGGTTTTTTTTCTTTGTTTTTTTTTTTATTTTTTTTATTTTTTCTAACACAATACAACTTTCCTTTTAGTTTTTTTTTTTCCTTTCATCTTTGGCTAAGAGAATAAAAGTATATGCCAATACATATGTTAGTAGTTAGAATACCTTGATGAGTATAGCTCAAAGGTGGATGTAATTTTGTATCTATGAAAGGACGAAGGGTACTGAGAAGTATTCTCACTTCTCTACTGATGTAATGTTTTGTTGACACATCTTTTTCATTTAATAAAAGGATGTTTTTAGTTATGAAAAAAAAGTATACATTCAAATCTTTATTTTTTAAACTCAAAATTTAATACTGCAAACATAACATATGATTGTAATATTTGAAAGTCCAAAACACTTTAATGAGAAATATTATTATTTTTAAATGAAGAACATAGAAGTGGAGGTACAATGATTGAGTGGTATCTCACTCCAGTGAAAAGTTCTTTTGGTTTATTCTTTCTTTCTTTAGTTCATATCATTGACATCCATTTTGTTTGCACTATGTTGATGTATATGTAACTTCGGAATGTATTTCACCCATGTATTTCATATATGTACTTTGTACTCCTATAGAGATGGTATTATTCCTCTATATGGAAGTGATTGTATTCCTATAGAGATGTTATTATTCCTCTATACGGAAGTGTCATCATTTATATTGTAAGTGTCGTAACTTATACTTGATGGGTTATTAGACCACCTTGTTGGGCTCGGCCCTATATAAGTCATGTGGGTCGAAGGGTTATTAGACCACCCCAGTGGGGGTCAGCCATGTGGGTCAAAGGGTTATTAGACCACCCTATTGGGTGTCGGCCCAGTCAGCATTGTGTTATGTGGTTAAGTTAAGGCCGACCTAGTAAAGGTTATTAGGCAAGTCAAGTCTAGTATAAATAGAGATCGGGAGATCTCTATTTTATCATTCTATTCACTCACTCACACTTTGGAGAGTGGCGCACTTATGGAGGAGGAGGCTTTGCTGCTAGGAGAAGACTATCTCTTGTATTCTGGTTGTGTCATTTCTCTATCTATCTCTGAGGAAGTTATTGGGTTTTTTCACCTTTATGGTTTTCCCCAAGTAAACTCTGTGTCTCTTGTGTGCTTGCATTATTGTGTCCATGATTAATATGATGTAGATATGATGTACATGTTGTTCTCTAAGTTAAGATCCTAGATCATATTGAAGTAAATTCTGAAAATTTAACATGGTATCAGAGCTAGCGTGAAAGAAGGCATGATATGGCATGTATGACACTTGTTGCACTTACGATGCTAGGGCTTGATATAGAAAAAACTAGTCATCGTAGCACTTTCGCTATAAATCCATTTTGGCGAAGTTTTCGGATCTGCAACTTTTACAGGTCGAAGATCAGATCCCCATGTAACTTGTGTCCAAAGGAAAACCTCTAATTCATTGTACTTTGTGATTTATGATCTGTACAATATAGGGTTTCTGCCTCCTCCAGATCTGAGTCAAACACAGGTGACCTTGGAAAAAAAGGTCATAACTTGGGCTAGGAAGCTCCAAATGAAATTTTTTAAAAATGACAGGTAGTAAACAGACTGTACTATCTCAGGAAACGTTTTCAGAGGCCGAAGTTGAACCAGTGACACGTGGCACGTCGTACAAGTTCGCTCTCCTTTTTTATCCCATAAACAGGTCACGTTACGACACTTGGCATAACTCTCTCTCAGAGAATCCAATTGAGGTCAGACCTGTCGGGATGGAAAGATGATAGGTTGGGATATCTCAATAAATTTTTTCAGACCCTGTGGATCGAAAAGTTTGGAGTTACACCAGAAACAATCAGGTACATATTTCTTTCAAAATAGAATTATTTTTTAGCACCTTCATTCATGGCTTCCGGAATTTAGGGTTTCGGATAAAGTTGGAATTTTTTTAATCGGAGACCATGGATGAATGCTATTCATCAAAATCAAAATTTAGAGACCAAGATCAGAATTTTTGGTTGGGTAGAAGACCGGGCTTGATCAGACCCTAGCTCGGGACTTTGATTGGAAAAGTGGAAAATTAGGGCTTCTGCAAAAATGGGAATTTTTGAAATCTGTGACCACAGCTAGAAGCTCCTCATAAAAATAGAATCTTAGAGCTTTGGATCAAACCTTTTGATTGGGCAGAAAAGTGGGCTTCATCAAACCCCAGTTCAGGGTCACGTCCAGTGAATCCGAAAGTTTCAAAGGAAAAATTGAGGAATGAAACTTTGCAGTTTTCAAATTCTGAATATACCAGCTTGATTAGCTCATCAAGGCGCATATTTCTATCCTTTTGGAAGTTTGAAATTCAAAGTTTGAATTTTTGGGGTTTCTATGACAAACCCTAATCCAGCTCCAGGTCCAGTTCTTGCAAATCAAGTGGATTGGGTTAATCCTAGAAGAAGATGGATTGGTCACCTGCATAAGTGAAGAAGTTCCTGTTTCAGAGGGAGATGAGGCTAAGGCCTTACATAAGAAGATTACAAGCGATCTTGACAGGTATGACTCATCGAGGTATGTTTCGAGATTTGTTCATGATTAAGTTTATGGTATGTTTGTCTTCATGATTATTACGGTTAGTACAATCTTGATTTTAGATTTGTCGTATCACCTTAACAAAATTATGAATGCATGATAGAAGATATTCATTGGTTAGGGTGTTGACACTTATGATTGTACTAATGCATTGTGGTGTTGTATGAGGTTTATGTTGTCTACTAACATAAAAGGTACACCAAGAAAGAAAAATCATGTTCTACTTCAAGAACATATGATCATGGTGACATGAAGACAAAGATTCATCCATTGTCATCGATCACATAGAAGATCTACTTACGAGGTATGTATAACTTGGTTCTACAATGGTTAACTTATGAGACATGCAGGTTACTAGCACAAGTCACTGAAGAGAACCAGATGGAATCTTCCGTGGACAAGGGAAGTATGCAGTAGAGATCCTGAAGAGGTTCGGGATGATGGACTGCAAGGCCATGGCCACACCTATGGCATCGAACCTGAAGCTTCTGTGTGATGCTTCATCTAATCCGGTTGATGTCACTGTGTATCGTCAGATGATTGGGTCCTTGATGTGCCTGACGAACACGAGACCAGATATTTGCTTTGTGGTGAACACATTAAGCCAGTTCCTGACAGATCCGAGAAGTGTTCACCTGGTTGCTGTAAATCATATTCTGAGGTACCTGAAGGGTATGGTTGACTATGGGCTCAAGTATGACGCAAATCAAAAGTTTAACCCACAGGGTTATGTTGATTCAGACTAAGCAGGCAGTGCTGCAGATAAGAAGAGCACTCCTGGGTGTTGCTTCAGTATGGGATCAGGTGTGATCTCTTGGTTTAGCAGGAAGCAGTCCTGTGTAGCACTGAGTACAGCCGAAGTTGAGTATGTTGCGACGGATGAGCAGGATGCAGATGTATTGACCAAGCCATTGGCCAGAGTGCAATTTGAGTACTTCGGAGAGAGGCTTGGTGCACTTCAGATCGAGGTTCCTTCCAAAAGGAAGTGATGAGTCTGGAAGATGCAGATGCACATGAGCTTTTCTGACATGGTTGATGTGTTCTCCCATGGTCGTGATGTAATTGCTGAGCCATTCTCACATGGTGGTAGATGTGTTCTCCCATGGTGTAGATGTAAGGGTTGAATCCATTTTTCACATGGTGGTAGATGTGTTCTCCCATGGTGAAAACGTAAGGTCTGGAGCCTTCCCCGAATGGTGGTAGATGTGTTCTCCCATGTCGGTGGTGTAAGTGCTGGATGATGTGCATCTGGGCTATGCTTCATGAACGATGAGATGATCTGAAGAGGACGATGCTATGATGATCAAGAGGATCATGGATGATGAGCATCAGGACGATGCTCCAGTTACTGCTCTGTATATGCATCAGGATGATGCTGGATATGATCAGTTGGATCATTTATATGTATATGTATGTACGCATCACGTTGGATGTTGGATATGATTAGTTGGATCATTTGTAGGTATTTTGTATATGCATCATGTTGGATGCTTGGACCATGTATCTGTATATGTATCAGGTGGATACATTGTATGATCAGGAAGATCATGTATGTTGATATGTATTGGGTATGATCAGGTGGATCATGTATTTGTATTTGTATCAGGTGGATCATGTATGATGATATGTATCAGGTAGATACTTGGTATGCATCAGGTGGATGCATTGTATGATCAGGATGATCATGATGACGAGCTTCAGGGTGTTGCTCCAGATGATATGTATCAGGATGGTACAGTGATGATGATCAGTGTGATCATGAGCATCAGGATGATGCTTTTTGCGATGATGATCCGTTGGATCATGAGTATTAGCTGATACTTGGAGGTCAGAGATGATATGTGGCAAGTTGTGCAAATAGCATGTAATCAGTCCTGGGAGATCTTGTCGTTCATGCTACGGCACATAAATGTTCCTGGGATACTCTTTCTGGTATTTCTATGTAGTATGTAATCAATCCTCAGATATCCGATAGGTTGAGCTGTGTGCTCGTAATCATTCCTAGGATGAGGTATTACTATGGAGACATGTAATCAGTCTTGGAGATCCGATAGGTTGAGCTGTGTGCTCGTAATTAGTCCTGGGATGCTCTTTAGAGATCTTGTCGGTCGTGTTGCGGCACATAAATGTTCCTGGGATGCTCTCTAAAGGTTTTGTCTATCCACATGTAATCAGTCCTAGATATCCAAGAGGTTGAGCTGTGTGCTCGTAATAAGTCTTGGGATGCTCTTTAGAGATCTTGTCGGTCGTGCTGCGGCACATAAATGTTCCTAGGATTCTCTTTAAAGGTATTGTGGAGGAGATGCGTGTAATCAGTCCTGGGATATCTTTTCGGTCGTGCTTAGGCACATAAATGTTCCTGGGATACTCTTTCCGGCATTGCATCCGCACAGAAAATTAGTCCTGAGAGACCACCTCTATCAGACTGTTTGCATAGATGATGAAGACCTGCAGGTGGTGGGCCTACATCCAGTATGAAAAAGAACTGGCTCTGTAGAAATTCCTATGACGAGTAGATTCAGAGATTGATTGAGATAGCAGCAGAAGTGACGATGACGATGATTTGAGGATGATGATTCGTTGATGGTGATCCAGAGAAGAAGTCTTGTGCTACAAGACCTATGTCGAGAAATACCTTCCTAGTTAAGAGGGAGTGTTGATGTATATGTAACTTTGAAATGTATTTCACCCATGTATTTCATATATGTATTTTGTACTCCTATAGAGATGGTATTATTCCTCTATATGGAAGTGTTTGTATTCCTATAGAGATGTTATTATTCCTCTATACGGAAGTGTTATCATTTATATTGTAAGTGTCGTAACTTATACTTGATGGGTTATTAGACCACCTTGTTGGGGTCGGCCCTGTATAAGTCATGTGGGTCGAAGGGTTATTAGACCACCCCAATGGGGGTCTGCCATGTGGGTCAAAGGGTTATTAGACCACCCTATTGGGTGTTGTCCCAGTCAGCATTGTGTTATGTGGTTAAGTTAAGGCCGACCTAGTAAAGGTTATTAGGCAAGTCAAGTCTAGTATAAATAGAGATCGGGAGATCTCTATTTTATCATTCTATTCACTCACTCACACTTTGGAGAGTGGCGCACTTATGGAGGAGGAGGATTTGTTGCTAGGAGAAGACTATCTCTTGTATTCTGGTTGTATCATTGCTCTATCTATCTCTGAGGAAGTTATTGGGGTTTTTCACCTTTATGGTTTTTCCCAAGTAAAATCTGTGTCTCTTGTGTGCTTGCATTATTGTGTCCATGATTAATATGCTGTAGATATGTTGTACATGTTGTTCTCTCAGTTAAGATCCTAGATCATATTGAAGTAAATTCTGAAAATTTAACACACTAGAAATTGTAGCTAGACTACAGAGAGGTATAAGCTAGAACATCCAAAGAAAAACTGAAGGAGAATGGTTTAATTTTTATAAATTCTGAAGGTATCATTCATGGAAAAGGTAAGGAAATATAAATCACATATAATCACTAAATCAGAAAGATATTACAAAGATCTGAAATGAAGGAATCTGAAACATAGATGTAAACCATAAATATAAGTATAAAGAATCAAGTTATGTCCACAAACATCAAAGCATTTTCAGGATAAAAACTTTTATCAAGAAATGAAATAGTAAGAGAGGTGATCAAACCGATAATAAACATCAACCAAAAAATAAGATCAACATATGGCTTATATGGTATATTTCAGTCCAAACATTCAGTCTTCAAAAACTTACATGAGAGTGTATCATATGTGTTTCAGTACAATAGCTTCAGCACTTCTAACCCTTTTTTAGAACAAAAAATCAACCCTGATCCCTCCTATCACTACTATTTTTATAATTACATGAAGGAAGTTTAAGATCCATCTTTTCAGGATTCAAATCCATTCTAGAATTTATATACAAAAAGGAATCTCCAAAAATAGTATAACTAATTCTCAAAAGTAGGCATTTGTATCTATCTCCAAAGCTATGTCATTTGGAGTTTGTTAGACAGTTGTAAGATGGATCATTTGGATCTTAGATTTGTCTAGATGCCTCTGCCAAAATGGTCAATCCATCCAATTCTTGTGACCTCTTGAGGAGACGAGCTTGCTCTGCTTCCATGACCTAAACCTTGTTTGACAACTCTTCATTTCGCTTGGTTAGGTCTCCATTTTGTTTGGTTAGCTCTTCGAATTGTCCCTGTGCATTCCTTTTCCTTTTGAAGACCTCTTTAGCAACTGAAATGAGCTCTTGATAATGGTCATTCACCTCTTCCAGATCCTCCCTTAACCTTCTATTAGCTTGCATAAGCTTATCATTCGCATCATTCAAGTATTCATTTTGTGCTTTATACTGTTGCAATGATTTTTTGAGAATTTCAATCTCAGAATCTGTCTGAATTGTTTCTTGATGTATTGGATTTTTAACTGAGCTTGATGGAGTTTCTAGATTTTTAATAAGAAGTTCTTCTCGTGCTTCATAGCCCTTCTCTGACTTTTTTTCATTTATTTCTTCTGTTGAAACCTCCAAATGGAAAAAATTTGAGCTCGATCCAGGTTCGAATCTTTGAATTGCTTCTTCCTCAAAAACTTCACAACACTTTTTCAATGGCTCTGTCAAACCCTAGTAATTCTGCTCTGTATCTTCAAAGAATTTTTGTGGATTTAACTCTACCATTTTATCCTTCGATTCTTCATCACTTGAAGAATCCTGAATTGCAGTAACTTTTTCCTTTTCCAGCTTAGGGTTTAGAGTTATTTTCATATTCAATCTGACCTTGTTGGATGCCCTGGTCTTAGGTCTCCATTTGGGCACTTCGGGCTCAACTATAGTCTAGATATCAACATCATTTTTGGGAGAAGGAAACATTCCTTCCTCTATAAGTCTCTCTTTGGTAACAGAAGGAGTATCGGGGGCATGATAAATCTCTTTATCATGTGAGGCCAAGGGTTCTTCCTTGGATATACGTTTCTATTCTGCATCATTCAGCTTTACAAACTTTTCCTGCAAACCACACTCTTCAGCTTGATGTACTTATTCGACCATGTTTATTTTAAACATGTTTATGATGATGGGTTGTCTTCTTGGAAAAGGATTTCTTACAGGTTCGTTCTTCTGCATACTAACTAATCTTCGGCTTCTTTCAGGTTCGTATTTTTCTCTGGTTCAAACCCTGACCAAAATAAGAAATGTTGCCAAACACGATTTCTCTTTTCCATCTCTGTTAACACTATTAACTTAACCAAGATATGATGGAAGAAAGATTGGTTCGTATCATCCAAATGACCCTTTACCCTATTAGACATTTTTATGAGGCTTTTTAAAACGTAGAAGAGTAAATTCATTTTTAATTTACCATTCAAATGCAATAGGAACCTGAAGTGGTACTTGTAAACTATGGAAAACCTTCCTTCACATGTGATGTAGCATTGCACAGTGTCAATGACCTTTCGCCATTCAGGTTTCACAGTACTAAGATGAATGCATTTGTTCTAGTCAAGAGATTCGAATTCGGGTAACAAAAATGTGCCTGGATCAAATTCGAATGGAATTTTCTTTAACCAACGCTCCCCCTCAATGGCTATAGCAGTTTCCTCGGCTATCAATTCTTCTTTCAATTCAAACTTTAGGGTCTGAAAAATAACACAGGAGTTCAAACGGTTCTGAGAGAAAGAACGAGTGACCTCCAGATTGTAACCTATAACTTTCTCAAAAAATACGAACCATCCAACCCTCCTGAAAAATTTTGTGCACTTAGGGAAATCATTCTCCCATTCGGTGTTCGCTGGTTCCAATCTACACAACTTGCCACTCTTCTTCATGCTTGCTATGCTTGACATGAGCTCCTTCACCGGTGAACAAATTGCGTCAAGGTGGAATAGAGCTAGGGTTAACGCGTGGCCTCCTCTGTTCTCAAAATATTCATGAAGGAATGATCACACCTGGCAGATGTTACATTATGCCTGACAAAACCTTGAGCAAAATCTCTCATCACAGCTAGTGCATAAACTTAGACAGGTGTCGATCATGCCCTTTAATGATTTCAGGATTCCGGCAGCACCTATATGCATGAAGTTGAATGATTGCGCTGTCGAAATGTAATAAGTTACATTTCATAGTTGAAATGTTCACACGATCTCAACACAAAGGTTAGGAAAATATTAACTTATGTTTTATAGACCAAAAGGAAGAAAAATTACTTATAAGCCAATGTTTAAATCACAAATAAAAGTAAATACTAAAACTAAGGATTAAATAATAAAACTAAAGTATATAACATTAAGCTGATGTTTGAATGATATAACAAAGTAAATAACACCAAAAATGAAACATAAAAAAGAAAAACAAGGAAGAGAAATTAGAATTGAGGTACAATTTTCAGCTCCAAAACATTTAGGAGTAGCTTATATTTATTTTTCCAATCGTTGCATTGCAATCTATGTTTTTGTGAGCATTTACTTTCAATCTTATCCATTCCATTATTTTCCTAATGTTTTTTTACAGTATTTTAAATTCAAAATTTGGCATATGGTTTTAGTATTTGAAATCCTAAAACATTTTGTTTTTGTTTTTTTTTAACAAGAACGGTTAATATTTATTAGAGAAAACTCGGTTGGGCTTACGCCTAATCAACCCATCATACAAAGCCAAAGTGCTCACAATTCAAAGGTGCCCTTAATCCTACAATTACAATATACAAGGAGCTGCCATCTTACGGGATGGAAGACCATATAGGAATATCATCATTCTGAATCAAGTCTGTTGGGGCTAAAAGAAATCCTACATTGGCCCTAAAGTCAACTTCCTGATTTAGACTCCGAAGGATGTGGAAGTAGGAGGGAGAGGTGAATTTTTACAGCAATTTCCGGACTCATTGCAAGGTCTTATTTAAGACCGCATTATTGAAATGATCTTCAGTGTTTAAGAGTTTAATTAGGATTTTCGAGTCTATAAAAATTTGAATATCATGTTCTCTATTTCCATGAGCTATCTGACAAGCTTTGAGAAGACCTAATAATTTAGCTTGGTTATTTGTACACTGCCCTAACCCCTAGCTGAAACTGCCCTTAATTTGACGATCAGGAGCATAGAATACCCCTCCAGCTCCAACTCTCCCTGGATTTCCTTTACCTGCCCCATCGAAAAACATAGTATCTTTACCTTGATTCTTCCACCACTGATGAAATTCGGATTCGTCGTGCCGGAGCCGCCACACAGGGTTGTTGATAGGTCGAGCAGAAATCTTTTTCCTTGTACGTAGCATTGGGTCGCCAATCCAGTTGTTCTCTACCAGAAGAAGCATGTTAATTTGAATAAAGGGATGATTTTCCATTGTTTCCAAAAGCAACGCCTTGGCTTTAGCGACCACAACTGCTGGGGTGCACAATGTCTTTTGGAATATGCCCTCATTCCTCGCTAACCACACTTCCTAGCATAGATATTTTGGGACTGCATGCCATATCTTGGACCATAAATATTTGCTCTTAATCGCCATAGGATAACGGTCTGTCCAAGTGGAAAATAAGGAGACAATATAGCACTGAGATGGAGTTTGAACGTTAAGACCTTGCAAAGCCAGCTGCCACACCTCCTGCTTGAATGTGCAATCAATGAACACATGATCGATTGTTTCCTGGGATGATTAACAAAATGGACATCTATGCAGCCCAAATATTCCATGTTTTCCAAGGTTCTCACCTGTCAAGAGTCTTCTATGCATGAGAACCCAGCTGAAAAAATTAATTTTTGGAATGTCGAATGAGTCCCAAACCTGCTTCCACATAACGTTTGACTGAGTCTAAGATTGCTGCGACTGAAGGGCAGCGAATCCCATAGTTGTTGTGTATTCTCTCGTCGATCCCCAGCCCCATTTATCCCTTGAGCAAATATGAACCGGTGTTAATCCAATGAGGGCTGCGAGAAGTTAACTCAACTGATCGAGCATCCTATCAGGCAGCCTGGGAAGATTCCATTCATACCAATTTCCATCCTGGTCCCAATTTGAGATGTCAGCGAGTTTGGTGATGCCACGCTGGATGAGCCAGCTACGTAATTCATGGAATTCATCATTCTGCATGAGAGGTAGGCGACCCATAATTTTATCATTCCACAGTAAAATCTGCCTCCCATTGCTTGGTATGTGATAGAGATTTTTTTTTTAAAACTCCCATCCACATATGCATAATTTCCACATCATACTGGTGCCTTTGATGGAGGTAGCTTCATCCATACTGGACTCAGATACACAATTCAAATATTTTTTAATAAGAACATGGCTAACAAGGTGGCTGGGATTGGAGAATATCTTCCACGGCATCTTTCCACCAAGTGCCAAATTTGCAAGCCCGGGATCTCTGACCTACAGAACTCCTTCAGCAAACAGTTTTTTCACAACGTCCCAGCACACCAAATAGAATTTTTTATGGTTCCCCTTACCTCCTTTCCACAAGAAGGTTCATTTTAACTTTGCTACCTACTCAGTAATCAGCTTAGGTGCCAATAAAAACGATGCTTGATAGAGAGGCAGAGAAGAGATAACTGATTTGATGAGAATTAATTTTCCAAATTTGGTAAGCCACTGTCCTCCCCAAACTGCCATTTTAGATTTAATTTTGCTTATTACCTCGAGCCAATGAGTGGCCTTAGTGATGCCCAGGGTTAAAGGCAAGCCAAGATACTTAAACGTTTCCCAATATGCAAAGCCAGTATAGCCTAAGTAATGAGAAATTCGCTAAATGGTAGCATGATTCACATTCCAACCATACACAACACATTTTCTCTTGTTAACAAGAGCTCCAGAGACTCTGCAGAAACTTTGTATTACATCATTGAAAACCCTTGCAATTTTGACAGAGGCTCCTCCCAGAAGGAGAGAATCGTATGTGAATAAGGCATGATTAATGGGGACAAGATCTTTCATCACTCGTATGCCTGGTACTGTTCCTGCAGCCTTTTCTGCATTCAACTTTCTCCTGAGGGAGTCTACCATCAAAATATATAAGAAAGGGGACAGAGAGAATCCCTGCCTTATACCCCGAGTACATTGGAAGTAATTGTCAGGCCTACCATTCACTAAAGGAGAGATCCATGGCCTACCTATACAAGCTTTGATCAACCTTACACAATCAGTGTTGAAGCCACAAGATAGAAGAACTTGAAACAAAAAGGAATGTCTTACCCGGTCGAAGGGATTATCCATGTCAAGCTTTATAATCATCCCTTGTTCATTGCGTTGGTGGCTGGAGTGAATGGTTTCCTGCACAATGGTCACATTATCCATGATATTCCTACCTTTCACAAAACCACCCTGACTGGAGGAGATGAGATTACCTAGCAATGGCTTGATTCTATTGGCCATGAGATTAGAAAGAATTTTATATGATGCATTGCACAGCGAGATAGGCCTAAGCCTATCGAAGTTCCCAGGGTTTGATTCCTTTGGGATTAAAGCCAAAAATGTAGAATTGATGCTACCTTAGACCTTGGCTTTTTGGAGGAAGCCCCTGATCATACGGAATAAATCCACCTTGATTATATCCCAGCAAATTCTGTAAAAGTGTATGGAAAAGCCATCAGGTCTCGGGGCTTTGTCCGGCTCCATAGCCCAAATAACATTGCTAATTTTAGTTTCAGTGAAGGGCTTCAAAAGACTTGCATTATCTTTCTCTCTAACCAGTCTCGAAATGTTAGTGAGGAATTCAGTAAATTCCTCGTCTGTATCCATTCCTTTTTCAGTAAATAGCTCCTAAAAATGAGATGTAGCTGCCTCTTTTAATTGAGCTATATCTTTGTGGACAGTCCCATCAGAAGCAATGCTTTCATCCAAATGATTATGAGAACGGCGAGCTTTGAATTGTTTGTGAAAGAATGGGATATTTCTGTCTCCCGATTTCAACCAGAGACTTCTTGATTTGAGCCTCCAATGTTCTTCCTCGTGCCTGTAAGCTCGAAAAGTAATGAGTTGGGAAGCTTATTCCTTTTGTATTGCAGAATAAGTGATGTCTTTGGATTCCAATTAAAGTTGCAAGTCAATCAACTGATTGGTTGACTGCTTTCTACAGCTCGTAGGAGAAACAGAGGGCTTTTTTATCTAAGTTTTCAAAGCCATCTTGGTAGCCTTGATTTTCTGCTCCCATACATAGTTGGGTGACCCATTAACATGAGCTCTCCAGGCATTGTTGATAGTTTCCACAAATCCATCTCTTTCAGCCCAGAGAGGATTAAACCGGAAGGGGATGGGTCCCAAATTTTTTTCCTCCTCAAACTGCAGTAAGATAGGCTTATGATCCGATGTCAATTTTTGAAAAATTTTGGAGGAGATGATCTTATTTTCAAGCAGAAAGGATCTCTGACTTAAAAATCTATCAAGTTGGGAAGATATATGTTGATCCCCAACGCGATTGTTGGTCCAGGTATATAACCCTTTTTTTGGCTTAAAATCAACTAAGTCCCAATGTTGAAGAAGATCTTCAACTAATGGAGGATCTGATCTCGATTAGTGTTTCCACCACGCTTCTCCTTTGGTTCGAAAACGAGATTGAAATCGCCAGCAAGAATTATATTCTTGGGGGATCTAGACTCAAGGAAGACTGACAGAGTTTTCCAACACTCTCTCTTTTCAGCATAATGGACAGGGACATATCAATTGACAAGAGCGAAGGACATCTTATTCACATTATGCCTGAGTTCGGTGTAAATCCAGTGTTGTGTCTCAAAAAAACTTTCAAGATGGAATTTATCCTCCTCCCACAAAGTAGCCAGCCCTCCAGAGGAGCCCCTAGCATTGACTGCTCTCCCGGCATTCTTTTTCCAATTCAATTTACTGAGCAGAAGGAGGGATTCCCCTTAAATTTTAGTCTCTTGGAGCATGAGGATCTTAGGAAACTCAGATTTCACTAGATTTTTAACTGCTTCTGCTTTTAAGGGATTCCCCAATCCTCGGTAATTCCAAGAGACTAGATGCATTACTTGCTGGCTGGTGGGGGGGTAGATCCTCCCTTGGGAGGTATGTTTCTGGTATTTCTGTCGATGGACATCTCGATCGTTGGTTGACTACCTTTCATTTTTTGCCTCTCCGCTTCTTCTGCCCTTGTCTCCCTGTGAGATTTTCTCCCAACTATTTTTGATGGCCTCTCAAAGGTCTCATCTTTCGAAGAGCCTAAAATATCCGGAGACTTCTTTCTTATCATTTCAGCATAGGAAAGAGGTCTCAAGACTCCAATAGGGGATCCATCCTGTAGAGATGCATTTTCTTCATGGCATTTGTCTTCATCCATTGGATTGGGTTGTTGTTCGACCTCTTTTGCAGTTGATACTAAAGGTTCCTCTGGAATTCTGAGCTTTTCAAACGGATTATTAGATGTCTCCATCCTTGGTGGTCCTGAGCTCCCTTCACCTGGTAGCTGACCATAGGATGAGCCTTCATTCCCCATAGACTTTCCTTTGCCTTTTGATCTGGTGACTTGTTTTGTTGCAATTGGCTTCTGAGCTGGGGTCCATTGATTTCCTTTAGAGTTCTCGACCTCCTCCTCTCCCTTCTTTTTGCATTGCCTGGAAAAATTTCCATACCCATGGAAATATCAACATTTAAATGGAAGTTGCTCGTAGTCTAGCTCTTGTATGTACGACCAATCTGCCACTGTGATTTTTATTGCTTTGGGCAACCCCACTTCCAAATCCACCTCCATGCAAATTCTGGTGCAAGTATAATGGTCCTTCCTCTCTGCACTATCAATGTATTTCCCCAGTTTATTGCCTATGGCTTCCAAATATTTGGGATTCCAACAGTGCAAGGGTAGATGAGGCAAACGGACCCAGACTGGGACAGCCGAGGGCACATCTTGCGTTGGATCAAAGTCCGGTGTCCATTTGTTCAGATATAGACCCTTGGGGCCCATAAAATAGGGTCCATTCCTAAAAATGAATTTCTTGTCCTCTACATTGGAAAAGACAAAAACGAAGAAGCCCTTACCCACTAGATGACTGCTAATGTCGTCTTGGGTCAATGATCACCAGTTTCTTTGCACCCAATTATCCACTGCTTTAGGCGAAGGCCAAATACCAGTGAACTGTCCTATGAGCCCTCTTTCTAATAGGTTCAACGCTGATATGCATGGGTCTTCTAATGGTAGGTCAACAATGGGGATGTTGACCATGCGTTTTACGAATTTATGTTGTTTCTCACTCGGAGGTCGTTTCCCACAAGCAGCCACCAGCTTATTGAACTTAGCAATCTCGGACAGGGGAGGGAAGGCCTCGGGGCCCCCCTCCATCATCCATTTCTAATCGGATCAGCACTGTTCTCCTGTGCAAAACTCATAACTCAAGATGGGAATCGAACCAGGTTAAGCGTGTTCTCTGCGTGGAGTGCTCGAAGTTTCTTGGAGCGATTTCAAAAATCAGGATAATCATGAGCCTTTAAAAACATTTTGTTTTTCAAAACATTTTAAATCATAAATATTTTTTGAAATTAAGAAATGTAAAGTGAAGGTACAATGATTGAGTGGAGTCTCACTCTAATGAACAGTTCTTTTTTTCTTCTTTCATTTTTCTAGTCCAGTACAACTTTCATTGACATCTTTTCTTTCTTTTTTCCAGTCCATTACAACATTCATTGACATCTTTTCCATCTTTTTCTTTAGCTCAGAGGTATTAAACTGAAACACGTTGTGAGAAATAAAACTCTACAATGTAATACATTTTATTGATAAACATCAAAAGTATTTATATACATACAAAACCAAGAAGAGATAGTTATGTCTTTGTAACTTATTAACTAAATAAAATTTTTAACTAACTATAATTGATATAACTAACCCCGAAAGATTAGTCAACATTACCCCCTTCAACTAAAGGGACATCTGGCATGCCAAGCTGCATTCTGAATTTTTCAAATTTTTCATGACCCAGTGCTTTAGTAAATATATCTACAATTTGATATGAAGTAGAACAATGTGTCAGATGAATGTTGTTGGCCTCAACATGATGTTGAATCAAGTGATATTTAGTGTTGATGTGTTTGATTCGATCATGGAATTTGGGATTCTTGGCCAATTGAATTACAGAAGCGTTGTCAACAAAGACATCGAATTTATCTTGTCGATTCCATGTTTTAATTAATATCAAAAAGTGGTTTAAATTGTTAAAAATATAATAATATCGATTCACCCCCCCCCCCTCTCAGTATTGACCAGTATTCCAACATGTCATTCGAAACCAAGTCAAATTTCAGCTATATATGGTATACACCCCAATTTTGAGCTTCTCTTGGTTTCGAGAATAGTTCATTCTCTACTAAATAGGGGCAACCATGTGAAGGTGGAAGCTCTAATTATGGCCCTCCCCCCCTCACATCACTCTCAATTTCCCCATACCCAATTTGAAATATTAAAGAACATGAAACATACTCTATTATACAAAATAAAAGCATATAAAGATCATCATGATATAAAATATGTAAACACGTGCCTATACTTTTCAACAATTAAATATCATTCATATTCTTCTTCATCCAACTCAACATCTGTATCAGGATCTGGTTCATAATAGATATTGATGAAAATATCATTCACATCAACATCATCATCAACGTCATCTTCGCTAATATAGTCATCGACATCATCAATGAGATCATCGTCTGCTACATTTGGATGATCAAACTCTTCAACTTCTTCATCTAACACATCGACTGCAGCCACCTGATCCTGATCTGAATCATCATCATCTTCTTCTTCTTCGTAATCATCTTCATCATCTACATGATTATATTTTACTAGTCTTCCTCTTGGATCGTATCTAACAACGTATGACCAACCTGCTTTACCTAGTACCTCTGAGTAAAACACTTTCTCATATTGACTTGGAAGAACATAAGGCTCTGTACCCGGTTCAAATGCCCTTGTATTAACCATGGTAAATTCATTAGCATGCTCAATAACAATTCTTTCATGATCACGTTCATGCATCTGTATCCTGTACCACTTCACCTCAAATAAAACTATTTTAAAGGAATTAAAATCACATTCAATTATGTCCTCCAAATGCCCATAGTACCTATTCTCAGTTTCTTCTGGATGTCTGTCACTTCTAGAGGAAACATTGGTGACCTTAAACACTGCAGTTATCCCACAATCCGAGGTTTTCATCTTATCATCCAACATTTTGATACGAAATTTATGACCATTACACCACATAACCTTGTGATGTTTCAACTGCAACATTGACAACAAGTAAAAAATACATTGTGAATTAATAAATGTCATATAGGACTTAGAAAATATATTTGAAAACTTAAACAAACCAAATACATTGAAAAAATGGGAAGGAACTAGAAAAATGTGGGTAAACAATTTACTTGCCTTTTTATCTTTTAAACCATAGGCTAAATCAACTTCCCTTTGCAACTTAAGATCAAGAAATTGATGTCGATGACGATGAGCTGTTTTAATCATCTTCCTGACCCCTTCCCATGATAACCTACTGAATTATTCTTCACAATCTTCTATCCAATGCTCCATCCAATCAAGGTTGTTTGCAATGTATAAATGTAAAGCATCCCACACTCAAGCAACTATATGAAAAAATAACAATTCAATATCATTAATTAGATATCATTAAAGGCATAGTTTAATATAGTTGACTATGCAAGATTAATAAAAAAATAAAAAATCAGTATGATAAAATAAAATTGGAAAAATACATGTGTAATATATTAATTCCACAAAATCTAATAATCACCTTTCACGGTCCTCATTGTACCTTTCCCCAATAGGACCTACCCTTCAAATTTGTTGATGGAATCGAGATGCCAAATGCGAGGGACATTCATATTTTCTGCTAATTTAGGTACATATTCACTAATATACATCATGCATTGATATACCATATATCTCTCAACCATAGAACCCTCAAGACGTTCTCTTTGTCTAACAAAATCATTCAATGACTTCAACTGCCTCTCCACCATCCGCATCGACCTTGTGTGTACTGGTCCACATAATTCAATCTCCTCAACTTGGTGTGTGAGGTAGTGTTCTTGTGCATTGAAAAATGCCGGAGGTAGATACTATTTCATTTCACATATTAGTCGAGGAATTTCTCTCTTCCAATACCTTATATCTTCTTTATGGATTTATTTTGATGAAAGCCACCTACAAATGATGCAATAAAATAATATCAAGCCATATATAAAATTTGCGGGCAAAACATAATATGTCAATAAGTTCCGCTACAAATCACAGACCAAGTACATTTTCCATATAAAACATTACTTACCTCAAGTATTTTCCAAGAACATAAATCATTTGTTTTATGTTGTAAGCAAAAGTCGTCTGAGAGAGATAAAGGTAGAACATACTGTATCAAAAAACAAATAATTATTATTTATTTCCAAATTAGAGAATAAAATTAATAAAATAGTGCGTACCAATAAGGAAATATATTATAAACTCATAATTACCTTAATGAATGTATGTTGGTCATGTGTTTTAACCTCAGCAAAATCACCTTTTTTGTTAAGATATTATTTATGTTAGACGAAAACCCCGTCGGAAACCTGATTTTTCTAATGACCTCTTTTACAATATTGCTCTGTTGCTCTGTCAAGCACCAAGGAAGACTAATATTCTGTTGACGACCATCACCATTAGAATTAATGATCACACTTTGGAATGCATGATTAGCTTCTTGGATGTGACTACATATCTTTCCAATTCTTTCTTTGTCAGTCCTTCCCTCTAATATCCGCCATAACAATTATGTTATGCTCTTCCTGATATGCATTGTATCAAACAAATGAAATATTTGTAGGTGCTCGTAGTATGGCAAACTACTGAATTTCATCGGGTAAAATTTCATTCCTCATGGAAGCCCATTCGTGCCTTAACAACATTCATGAAACATCAATGAAATCAAATTAACACTAATTAATCAATATAGGTATATACCCCGTTGAACATAATT
This sequence comes from Larix kaempferi, assembly GCA_027924585.1. Taxonomy (NCBI): domain Eukaryota; kingdom Viridiplantae; phylum Streptophyta; class Pinopsida; order Pinales; family Pinaceae; genus Larix; species Larix kaempferi. The sequence goes on along the minus strand of BSBM01000050.1, from coordinate 12,610,814 downwards.
CACAAAAAAAAAACAAATATTTATATAATATATGATACATGTTGAATGTGATTGTCATTGATGTCAAAGGAGTTTAGTGAATGAAAAAAGGATAACAAAAGACATGATGGAAGGGTAAACTCAGTGAAAGACAAAGGAATGACAAAGGAAGTAATGACATGGCAAGTATGATGATGTGGCATGTCTGATGAGGCTGGAAAGACACATGATGGTGTTCTGCTGCTATTAGGAAGTCAGTGTTGTAATCCGACATCATTTTGGAAAAATATGGCAAGTTTGTGAAACTTTGGAAATTGACTAAGTATGAAAAAGTAGTCAAAAATACTCTAAGAGAATGCCCGCCATAATTCATGGTTTGAATAAAATGCCTGCACCAGCATAGCAGGCTATAGCTTGTTCAAGTGGCTATCTAGCCATGGTCTCAGTTTTCCTTAATAATTTATGAGGAGAAAGTTATAAGTCTACCAAAATAGGGTTTCAGGATAAACCTTGGAGAAATTCTTGGAAATGGCTAAGTGTTGAAAAACTGGTCCAAGTGGCCTTGGGAAAATGCCCGCCATAACTCATGGGAGAATGATATAAATTATCTGGAACTATCATGCTCTATCTTTTCAAAGAGGCTATCCAACCATGGACTTAGTTTTCACAAAAGGTGTTTGATGACAAAGATAACATCCTGCCAAAACAAGGTTTCAGGTTGCTTTTACACCAAAGTAGCAAAACTGCCTAAGTGGCCTCAGGGAAATGCCCGCCATAGTTTGTGGGTTGAATAAAATGCCTGTACCATATGGTAATCTTGTAGGGTTTTTTTCTACCTGACCATGTTCTCATATTGACTTAAAAGTGTCTGAGGAAGAAGTTATGGATCTGCCAAAATAGGGTTTCAAGCATATTGGACCAAGTCTAGGAAAGTGCAAAATTTTCTAAGTGTAAAATCACTAAAACTGCCTAAGTGACGTCAGTAAAATTCCAACCATGTCTTGAGTGTGATGTCTTAATTCATTTTGAGAGTATGGATCTCTAGAATGTTGTTTGGTGCATCCAACCATGGTCTCAGATTGTCCAAAGAGTCTATGAGGAGGAAGATATCAATCTTCCAAAAGTGCCTCTCAGCTTGATTTTCACTACTCCAGTAAAATACCCGCCGAGGAGAGAGAAAGAGGCTTCAAGAGGTGAAATTGGTTTATATGAAGTCACCTTGTTGGCCTCTATCCATTGGGTGTCTCACACTTCAAAATTGGTGAAAATAAAAATCTCATGTTACCCTGGGGTTTGACAATTTTTGTCCTGTGTTGAAGTAGCAGTATTAAAAGGCCATTTGGAAATGACCGCAAGGAGGTGTCCTTGTGCTAATAAAATTCATAGGGTGGCATAGATCTATTCCTTGTTGAAGTGGTTATCCACCCATGCTTTCCTTTTTCCTTATGATGGTCACATGTGTAAGAAATCAATCTGCCAAAGTAGGAAAAATATTGTTTTGCATATTCAGAAATTTGGCTAAGTATTGACCAATATTCCAACAATACATAAATAATTTGGCATACCTTGACGATTTCTATTATATTCCAACTTCCATAGGTGAGGTGTCATTCTTCGTGGTTTTTTTCCATTCTCTTGTTTACCATTGAATTTTGCTTTGTCTGTAGTTCGATAACTATGGTTCTTAGGAAGAAAGTGCCTATACTCATCAAACACTTCCTTTACTAAACTCCTTGAACAAAGAGATTTTATCCTGGGACCGCAAACTGGACATGCGAATTTACCCTTTGTTTGAAGACCTACAAGATATATGAATTAGTGTAGCGAATTAGAATTACCATTTAAAATAATGCATGATAATTTCAATAGATATATATAATATTAAAGAACAAAAGACAATAACAATATACCACAAAAATGTGTTAACCCGGGAGCATCATGAATTGTCCATGCAAGTATTCCATGGAATTGAAATTGTTTTTGCCCTATTGGTATAGAGATGTCAGACATAGTGACGACAGCCCATAACTTCAACAACATATCGATAAGAGGCTCAACATATACGTTCATATCTTTAACCTAGTACTTACCTGATTGGTCCAACATACATGATTAATTATATTTATCTATATGTCATTATATATAAAAACATAATTATCATGAACGAAACAAAGAAATGAAATATTTAGTGATTAGAACTTCAAGTAAAAAAATACAAATTTATTAAATACCTGGAACAATCATTGCCAACATTGTGTGCTCTCTCTTTATCGACATCCAAGGAGGAAGGTTATTGTTTATAACAAAAACAGGCCACACTAAGTAGGTAGAACGAAGCTCTCCAAATGGATTGACGCCATCAGCTGCCAACGAAAGTTTAACATCACGAGGTTCTTCTTTGAAAATCGGCCACTTTTCTTCGATGTATCTCAATGCAGAACCATCTGTAGGCATTTGAAGAACACCGTCTCGACTTCTGTTCTTTTCATGGAAATCCATAAACTTTGCTATACTTTGACACCTGAACAACCGCTGTAAACATGGAATTATCGGAATATAACGAAGAACTTTGTGAGGCACCTTTTTTGTCACTTTATCGATTCGATACCTACTTTTTTGGCATTGTGGGCATTCATTTTCTAATGCATATTGTCCATAGTATATGATATGATCATTAGGACATGCATCAATAGCTTGATACTCCATTCCAAATTCTTTCATAATCACATATATCTATCGATATGTGCGTGGTAAAATATTTGACGTTGGTAATAGAACTTCACCTAACAATCTACAAAATTCAAAAGAATGAGACAATGTAAACAATATTAATCATGAATATCGCATCCATACTTTACAAATTAGATAACAATAGCAATATAGGAAAAAATTCAACCCTTTATGTACATGTGAACATGCAGACATAAATAATTAACAAATTCAATACCTTAGTATCTGTGTGAGACAGGTGTTTGATAAACCATTCAAAACCTTCAAGTTCACTAACAACAATATAGTAGATAGTAGATTTGTTTTTGAGCCTTCATAAAGAGGTTGACGTGACCTCTCAAGTAGAGGATCAACATCATGACTATCATCCTGGTTGTCCTCATCCATTGGAACAAATGTGTCTTGGATCAATCTATGTATCTCATCTTCCTTATTTGTATCACTAACGTTATCTCCATCCATATCATCATTAAGAACTTGATCAGCTTCAATATTTTGATCTAGATGTTCGTCACCCTGTCAATGAGTATTTCTGCTAGTACTTGGCAAATAACTCTCTGGAGGAAGACATTTTGGGGGCACTGTCTATATATTTACAAACAACGTAGTAAAATTAGTGTGTATAGAACATATAATAAAACGATAAGACATTTTACTGAAATTCATGACATGATGACTATTACAGATAATACATTAAAAATTGAATAACCTCTTACCAAGGGACGATATTCATAACCCCCTTTGGCATGCCCCTTCTCCCTACAATGGCTTTTAGCTCTTGTTATTAAAATTCTTCTTCTTTGCAAGCCCCTGCAATCAGAGCAAGGGCAATAACATTTTCCATCTCCCCTTTCCTCTAATGCCACTCTAAACTGAGCAAGCTTCCTTTCATTTTCATTCATAGTAACAAATCCTTGTAGTGACAAGTAATTTTCTTACCTACACCATACCAAATAGTAACTTGTCAAATACATTAGATATAAGTATATTTCTTAATACAATATATTATATACCAATTTCTATAAAGAAAAACGTGAAGATTGTGTTGAATATGATTGTCATTGATGTCAAAGGAGTTCAGTAATGACAAAGGAATAACCAAGGACATGATGGCAGGGAAAGCTCAATGAAAGACAAAGAAATGACAACGGAAATAATGACATGGCATGTATGATGATGTGGAATGTGTGATGAAGCTGGAAAGACACATGATGGTGTTTTGGTGCTATCATTAAGTTAGTGTTGCAATCTGACATCATTCTGGAAAAGAATGGCAAGTTTGTGAAACTTTGGAAATTGACTAAGTAAGAAAAATTAGTCAAAACTACTCTAAGAGAATGCCCGCCATAATTCATGGTTTGATAAAAATGCCAGCACCATCATACCAGTATATAGCTTGTTGAAGTGGCTATCTATTCATGGTATCAGTTTGCCTTAATCACTTCTGAGGAGAAAGTTATAGGTCTGCCAAAACAGGGTTTTGCACCAGAGGAAGTAAAACTACCTAAGTGGCCTCAGGAAAATGCCCACCATAAATCATACGTTAAAGTAAATGCCCATAGCATATGGTCAGGTTGTAGCCTGTTGATATGTCTACCTGACCATGGTCTCAGTTTTCCTTAAGCATGTCCGAGGAGAAAGTTATAAGTCTGCCAAAATAGGGTTTCAGGATAAACCTTGGAGAAATTCTTGAAAATGACCAAGTGTTGGAAAACTGGCTCAGGTGGCCATGGGAAAATGCCCGTCGTACCTCATGGGAGAATGATATAAATTATCTGGAACTATCATGCTCTATATTTTCATAGAGGCTATCTTTCCATGGTCTTAGTTTTCACAGAAGGTGTTTGATGACAAAGATAACAGCCTGCCAAAACAGGTTTTCATGTTGCTTTTACACAAAAGTAGAAAAACTGCCTAAGTGGCCTCAAGGAAATGCCCACCATAGTTTGTCGGTTGAAGAAAATGGCCACGCCATATAGGAATCTTGTAGGTTGTTGTTTTTTCTACCTTACCATGTTCTCACATTGACTTCAAAGTTCCTGAGAAAGAAGTTATGGATTTTCCAAAACAGTGTTTCAGGCAGATTGGACCAAGTCTAGGATAGTACAAAAATTGTCTGTGTAAAATCACTAAAACTGCCTAAGTGGCCTCAGTAAAATTCCCACCATCTCTTGTGGTTGATGTATTAAAATATTTTGAGAGTATGGATCTCTAGAATGTTCTATGGGGCATCCAACCATATCATTTTCTTGTCCAAATAGTCTCTTCAGAAGAAGATATTGATCTGCCAAAAGTGCCTCCCAGCTTGATTTGCACTACTCCAGTAAATGCTCTCCAAGGAGAGAGAAAGAGATTTCAAGGGGTGAAATTGGTTTGGATAGAATCCCCTAGTTGACCCCTATCCAGTGGATGTATCACACTGCAAATTTGATGAAAAGAAAAATCACTTCATATGAACCTAGGGTTTGATAATTTTTCCTAAGTGTCAAATCAGCAGTTTGGAAAGCCACTTTCAAATGCCCGCCAGATGATGGGTGTGTGTCAATAAGTTCATCTTTTGACATGGTCTTGTTCATTTTTGAAATACCTATCCATCCATGCTTTTATTTTTCCTTATGGTGATCACATATGAAAGAAATCAATCTGCCAAAGTCAAGAAAAAATGTTTTACATATTAAAGACAAAAATTTGTCTGTGTCAAACTCACATGGCTCAGAGGCCATTTGGAAATGGCCGCAAGGAGGTGTTCATGAGCTGATAAAATTAATCAGGTAGCATAGTCTTGTTCTCTGATGAACTGGGTATCTAACCATGAGGTCATATCTTCCTATGGAGTTCACACGTGCGAAAAACAAGCCTGCCAAAATGAGAAAAAGCTTGGTTTTACTGTTCCAAAAGCCTAAAGTTTTCATTGATGCCAACAAGTGTTGTGAAATGGCCTTCGATTTACTCACAAGGAGACCTTTATAGTTTGGGCATTGGAACACTAGGTGGCCCAAATGGTCCAAATGAAATTTGTCCTTGATGCATGCTTACCTTTTACGAATTTACCAGATGATTGTTGAGTATGACTCTCTATAGTTTTGGATATGGTTGATAAAGAATGTATTTAGGAAACACTTATTGTTGGTATCTTATTGTATGGATTATATTATTGGACAAACATATAAGAGAAAACAAAGAACAAGGGCGGCAGAACCATTTGACACAGTTGAAGCTCACAGTTCATGTCTTGAAGAATCAAAGGAAATCACAAACATAAATGGAAGTTCTTGGATACTACTGAGGTGGTTTTCATTTCTGATTTTGGGTTGCTAGAAGTGTAGGTTCTTGCATCAGTAGAAGATTATCCAGGCATGTACATTTGACAAGACCAAGAGTACAATCTGAGGGAGACATTCATTGTCAATATATTTGATCTCTTGAAGAATGAGCAGATCCTGAAGAAGACAATTCTAGGTATACAAGACATCTACAGCTATAAGTCTTCCTAAATGATTTTTCCATTCTTAGATATTTGGGTTGTTTTTGCAAAAGCACCCAAGTCCTTCCTTGAGATATGCTAGCTCCTTCTTCAAATGACTGAAGCAAACAAAGGCACTTGAAAACATTCAGAAGGCATGAAGGAAAGTGAAACCTAGCAACAAAGTGTTGTTCTAAATGAAGGAAAGTGAATTAGTATATCCTAATGTACTATGAATGATGAACTCTGCCTAATGTACTTGTAACATGAGAAGAAGCCCATATGAATGATGTATAGCCTAGTGTATTGAATGATGAACGTACTCTCCCTAAGTGTTGAAGTGAAAATACTTAATGATATTTGATTAAGTTTTAAAGAAGTTTAAATTGGTATTTAGTGTTGGCCGACTGATTCACCCCCCCCCCTCTCAGTGTGCCACTGTGTCTAACAATACCTTCATGTAATAATTATATTCTAATATAACTATAGAAAAAAGAAGAGGTTTAATTAGTAATTAATATATAATCAGGTATGCAAATCCTATAAAAACATGTAAGTATAACTAATTACTCACACGAAATATATGAAGCAATGTTAAATTAAAAAAAAATTGAATTAAATTTCATTCAAACATGCATGTTAAAAAAAATCTTGAAATTGTTTTTTCTTAACATATAGACAAAAAAATATAAAAATAATAACCTTGCAAGTTCAAAATCTGAGCTATGTAGAATATTTGAGCTCAAACAATCACCACGATTGTTAAAAGTTTTGTTAGCCGAGTTATATGGTATAGAAGGTAGTAAAGATCCTGGTTATTGTGCAGTAGAATAAATCATGACTACTGGGTTTGTTAGAAAGGAACCCACAGATCATTCAAGGCTTAATGGTAACCCAGATGTAGTAGCTTCCTTCCAAAGAGTGGGATGGTTGGCGTTCTTTAATAAGTTAGATAGATATAATGATGAAGTTGTGCTAGAATTTGTTTATAATTCGAAATTTCTAGGGAAGAAGATGTTGCAAGTTCAAAATCCTAGCTCAATCAATCACCAGGAACCTTGTCGCAACTATAGCAAATGTGTCAAAAATTGTCTTAAAGTATGTATTTAAGACACTGCATGGGTTGACCCGCGGTAAAAATCCAAGAGTCATTGGAAGCTGGCATTGGTTTGGCGTGTGTGCAAAGATAGCCATGTTTCGTCGATATAGAGATGAAAGTCCGTTGAACATTAAAAAACGTTGATATTGCCATGGTTTTTCCGCCGTGATAAAAAAAAAATGAAAAGACATCTTAAATTTCATTGTATTAATCCACGAATGTTCAAAACGTGGAAATATTTCCTGGAAAAATATGCCCGAATGTACTAGTGAGGAAATCTAGCTTTCCTTCTTGCTTTCCTTTTTGCTCTGCTTTCCTTCTTTTCTAATTTGTTTGATTTTCCTCACTTTTACACTTTCTGCCTTTGTTTTTCCTGTCTTTTATGGATTTTCTTGACTTTCCTTATTTACTGAACTTTCCTGCTTTTCTGAGCTTTCCTTCTTTTCTGATTTTGCCTGCTTTCTGCTTTGTAATGATTTTGTTGATCTTTTGCCACCTTTCTGATTTTCTTAGATTTGGCATCTTTTCTCTTTGCTTCCTCCTCAAACTATCGTAGTCAACCTTATCCTCTTATGCGCCCAAGTGGATCCTTATCCTCTTTTATTCCACATAAAAACATTAAATGCATAAATTAAATCATCCATGTGCATAATTAAACTTAGGATATCATTTATTGCAAAGTCTAATTAATTATTTGCCTAGGAATTCCAAAATTAACCCCATGGTTATGCAACTGCCTTCTCAACCCAAGGGATTGGTTGGGTTAGTAACTTGTTCCAATGCTCATTTTTGTGGGGACATGATAGTCCTCCCCACCCAATATTGCTTTTCCTCATGCAATTTCAAACTAGGATGTTGTAAGATATGTTCTCCTTCCCAAGTAGCATCCTCACTAGGTGGTCCTTCCCACTGCACCAAAAATTCTTGAAGGATTCTGCTCCTTGACTTCTTTTCTCAGACTTCCAAAATATTCTAAGGTATCAGCACCAAATTCCCTTCATCATCAAGGGGTGGCAAGTCTAGTGAAGCTTTGACTTGCTTCCATACTGCTCTCTTCAAATAGGACACATGGAAAACATTGTGAATCCGGCTGCCTAGAGGAAACTCTAGCTCATAAGCCACTTCACCGATCTTTCTCAAAACTTGGCAGGGGCCATAGAAACTTGGCTGCAACTTCTCAACCCATTTAGGCTTCAATGTTGACTTCCTATAGGTCTGCAACCTCAAATATACCAGATCTCCAACATGGAAAGCTCGCTCAATTCTATGCTTGTCTACTTGCACTTTTTTTCGATTATGTGCTACCTGCAAGTTGTCCTTGAGAATCATAAGTATGTCTTGACTCTCTTGGAGCCAATAATTTTCTTTCTGTGTCTTAAAATCACCAAATATCATATCATAAAAATTAAGTACATCATATCCATAGACAGCCTTAAAGGGAGACATACCAATCGAAAGATGAAAAGTGGTGTTGTAACAAAATTCTCCCAAATGGAGCCAAGTGGTCCATGACTTCTGTTGGTCGAAGACATAGTTTATTAGGTACCCTTCCAGCCATTGGTTTACTCACTTTGTTTGGCCATCAGTTTGTCGATGGTAGCTAGTACTCATGTCCAAACTTGTCCCTACTAATTTGAATAGTTCTTGCCAAAAATTGCTATCAACTTACTGTCCCTGTCACTGATGATGGACTTGGGTATGCCATTAAGTTTGAAAACTTATTTGATGAAAAGTTCAGCCACTTGTATGGCTGCAACATTAGTGGTGACAGCAAAAAAATGTGCATATTTAGTCAACCTATCAACCACAACAAAAATATTGTCTTTACCTTGGCTCTTGGGAAGTCCTTTGATAATGATACATTGATGCACTCTCCCATTTTTGCTCTAGGATGGGAAGTGGTTGAAGGAGCCCTGCTGGATGAGTGTGCTCCGCTTTATTTTTCTGACATGCCACACATGACCTGACATATTCCATCACTTCCTTCTTCATCCATTTCCATGGAACTATAAAGATCATATCCTTATAATAAATGACATCAATAAGGATCTTATAAGCATCCTCATGAATTAATCCATCAAATAAATCACAAGCAAACTGATTCTTGGTATATTCTACTCGAAGCTGTGTTTTCCAATCATCTTGAAATTTGAACAATGCAAGTGTGGGTTTTCTAGAAAGTGCATCAGCTACAATGTTCATCTTACCCTTCTTATACTCAATATCAAAGTCAAATACTTGGACCTTGCTTACCCACTTTTGTTGCATCATTCAGCTCATTTTGGGTTAAGAAGTGCCTCAAATTGTTGTGGTCAGTTTTGATGATAAACTTACCTCCCACCAAATACTGTCTGAACTTGACTAGCGCATGCATGATGGCTAGCATCTCTTTGTCATAAACTGAATACAACCTTTCATGTGGCTGCAATTTTCTGCTCGCAAAGGCCAAGGGATGCTTATTTTGCATCAAGACTACTCCAATCCCATTCCATGAAGCATCACACTCAAGAAAAAAAGGTTGAGAAAAATATGGAAGTGAAAGAACGGGACAATTACTCATTAACTCTTTCATCTTGTTGAACACTTGTTCAGATTCGTATGTCCAATGGAAGGCTCCTTTCTTAATGAGATCTGTCAAAGGAGATGTCAACTTGGAAAATCCTTTGACAAAATTTCGGTAGTAGGTACATATCGCAATGAACCCTCTTAGTTCAATGAGATTTTTAGGACTAGGCCAGTCTAGAATGGCTTGGATCTTTTCCATGTGAACTTTAACTCCATCTTGACCAATCACATGACCAAAATACAAAATATTAGTCATTCCAAACTCACACTTGGTTAGCTTTGCATAAAAACATTGATCTGCCAAGATTGTTAGTACAATATCCAACTGATGCAAATGCTCTTCCCAAGTCCTACTATAGATTAAAATATCATCAAAGAAGACAAGTACAAACTTACGTAGTTGTTTTCTAAACACTTTGTTCATGCAAGATTGAAAAGTTGCAGGTGCATTTTTTAGGCCAAAATGCATAACCAGAAACTCAAAGTGCCCATGGTGGCACCGAAAGGTTGTCTTTTGTATGTCTTCTTCTCTCATGTTGATTTGATGGTATCCATATCTAAGGTCATTCTTAGAAAAATACTTGGCCCCATGGAGCTCATCCATAAGTTCATCTATCCTTGGAATAGGATATCTATTCTTGATAGTCTTCTGGTTAAGAGCTCGGTAATCTATGCACATTCTCATGGTTCCATATTTCTTCTTCACAAGAACTACTGATGAGGCAAAAGGACTTGAACTCAGCCTAATGAACCCCAATTCAAGCATCTCATTAATGGTTTGCTCTATTTCATCCTTGAATCTATTTGGGTGCTTGTAGGGATGCACCTTGATAGGTGAAGTTCCTATCTCCAACACAATCCTATGATCCACTCCTCTATCTGGAGGCCTACCATGAGGAAGGTCCCCAAATACCTTCTTATGCTTTTGGAGCAGCTTCTGAATTTATTTAGGACAATGACATACTTCGAATGAGCTTCCCTTAGTGGTGATTCATTGGACTCCCAAAACCAAGTTAGTATCAGCCACATCAACAACATAAAAACTATCTGTAATGGTATCTTCTCCTATACAAATCTGCAATTTAGGAATCCATCTACAATAGTTCATAGAATGATTACATGGAATGATAACAGCGAAGCCTCCAAATTTTTCAGTGTGCTATTTCCTTCTTTCAACCAAAGTTGAATCAATGAATTTTTGTGTTGCTCCTCCATCCACTAACACGTTGACTAATTGTCCTTGAACCACTCCTTTGAATTTGAGTGTATGGTAGCGAGACACTCCTGAGAGTACTCCAATATGGCTCACCTATGGAGTAAGTTCTTCTTATGCAGTCTCATAGGACACTTCTTCATCTATTGGGGCCTCTTCTTCTTCCTCCTCAGCATCGCTCTCTGAGTAAACTTCAATGTAGTGTGCCTTTCATTTGGCACATCTATGCCCAGGAACCCATGGCTCCTAACAAGTGAAGCACAGATTCCTTCTTCTCAACTCATCTCGGTCTTTAGCATAGTTATCCTTTATGAAATTTCTAGAAGGACTCTTCATGGGTGGAATTTGGTTCTTGAACTGAGTAGGACCAACATTCCTTGGTGTAAATATGGTCCTTGGAAGAGATTCTTGCAAGTCTCTGGTTCAACTTAGTGCGTCTTGCAAGGTGTTGGGTCTGTAGGCTTTCACCAATCCTTTCAAAGGTTCTGAAAACCCTTCAACAATAATAAAATCAGCCTAGCTTCTGAAATTTCAGAGACCATCACAGCTAATTTTTGGAACTCATAGATGTAAGCTTCTGGAGTTCCAGTTTGTTTTACATGTGCTAGTTCCCTGAAGGTGATCTCAAGATCCCTTCTTTCAAACCTTTCATCCAACCTTCTTGTGAACTCTTCATAGGTGGTTACTTGGTCATGCCCAAGAGTCTTTATTCCATGAAACCACCAATCATTTGCTTCTCCATTTAAGTGTAGAGTATCGATCTTGATGGCATCTCTTTCATCCATAGGATTCAACTAAAAATATGTGTCAAGTTTCTGAATCCAAGAGTTAGCAGTGCTTTTTTGAGAACCATCGAAATAGGGTAAAGAAATCTTACCAATGACATTTCTGAGTTCAAAATTCTGATTTTGCATTCTTAATCCTCCTCTTGGGTTGGACTTGTATTGTAGATCACAGAAGTCTTTGAATGGTAGATCACTTATGCATTCTTCATTCAATGTAAGGTACTCAATGTACTTGTCCTCCCATGAAGCACGACCTCCATTTCGACCCTTGGGTTCTTCTCTTTGTTCTTTAGTAAACTGGAGTCTCCATATTGAATTCACCAGGGCGATTGTGCGGCCTAGGTTTTTAGAAAATATGGCCACCACTGCTCTTCCTCTCACCATGTGGGGTGCCATTGATGCTCCCTTCTCCTACCTTGCCTCCTAGTTGTTGAGCTAAGAACTCTCTGGTTTCCTTTCCTGATTGAACAATATTGAGAGAGATGTCTTGCATTCCTTTCATCATTCTTTGAACAAAGAGTTTGAACTCTTCCTTATCCTCATCATGAGACATACCTAATCCTTCTTGTAATTTTCCTTCAGTGGAATTGATCTCCTCTTCCTCTTCTCCGTCTGACAAAGGAATTTTCTTCTTCGAATATGAATATCTTATTGGACTCATAGAATCAAATTAAGAGCAGGTTCATAGTACCATGCTCTGATACACTGTAATGTACCAACTTATGTCAGTGATACAAAAACTCTTTTCTTCTCAAATTTAATTGAAACAATGGCTAGGGAAGCTAGAATTATTGGGGATGGTAAAGATCATAGGTTATGGAAGGGTGGAAGGTTCTGATGTTGTCTTATACCTCTTCACAAAGTACTGAGGCCATTGATGTTTCAAGATAAGCAAGATGCAATTTACTCCAATGCTCTTGGGCCACTCAACATATGCAGACTAGTATGGGTGAGATATTTAACTGAAAGCTCAGGATGGGTGTTTCTAAACTTAAAAAGGTTAAATATCAATTAATAAAATCCATTAAAAATTAAAACATCATTCCATGAAGTTTCAAAGATATATGAGCAAGTATCACATAAAAATACATAAAATTTGCTTCTAGGACAGCTCAGCGAGTGCGAATTCAAGATTTCCAAACAGGATTTAGAGGATCACGAATTCATGAAATGAAGCATGGGATGTGATTTTTGGAATCTTATTGATATCTAGGAATAATATTTACTTCATTTGTATACGTTCTCATGCATTTATTACTTGCAAACTAGAAACTAGTCAAATTATAGTTAAATCTAGGAAGGGTGGAGAAAAATGAGAAGAAATCTGAGTTCTGCAATTTTATTCAAGTTGAATGATATAAGAAGACTAAATACACTATTAATACATCATATGTGGTCCAAGAGGATCATCATATCATTACAAAACATTCTCTCCATTCCTACTAAACATTACAATACTAGAAATCAATGAATGGCTCTGAGATTCGAACCACGGACTTGAAGAAGCTTAATGAAATTCAACCGGATCTTGGTTCAGATATAGGACCTGCAAATAATATCAGTTATAATGGCTGAATTCCATCATCCTCTCACAGGAAGCTGGGGCACATCTCCCAACCTTGACCAGGGACACACCTCCCAAGTCTCTGAGGCAAAAATTGCTCTCATACAATTCTTCAAACTGACAAAAGATGTGAATGTGTTGAGCACTGGGTTATTTATGGAGAGAGTGTGACTTGTGGAGCAAGTTAACCAACTAATGCGCCTTCCTTGAGTGGATCAGGAAAGCTATCTTCCCTTCTTGCTTTCCTTTTTGCTTTGCTTTCCTCATTTTTTGCTTTTCCTTGATTTTCCATTTTCTGCCTTTGCTTTTCCTGCTTTTCCTGGCTTTTCTTGACTTTCCTGGTTTACTCAACTTTTCTACTTTTCTGAGCTTTCTTGGTTTTCTGATTTTTCCTACTTTCTGCTTTGTACTGCTTTTGTTGAGCTTTTTCCACCTTTCTGATTTTCTTAGCTTTGGCATCTTTTCTTGTTGCTTCCTCCTCAAGCTATCTTAGTCAACCTTATCCTCTTATGCGCCCAAGTGGAGCCTTATCCTCTTTTATTCCACATAAAAACATTAAATGCATAAATTGAATAATCCATGTGCATAATTAAATGTTACACCAATTACGGCAGTACATAGTCACTCTTGAACATGGCACTAGTTTGCATTTTCAATTCAGTACTTGGGTAATCTGTTTGTCTTCGAATCCTGTCAATTCCATGAGTCTTGCCACTCCTTTGGATCAGCCAAAGAATGCTTCCACCATCAGTTGCATTAGGGGTTGGGATCATTATTCTCAAGTCAATACTGCCAAGTCATGCCATGCCCATGTTCAAGAGATGTTTGTTCCTCGTTATCTGCAGTCAGTACACCTTCAATCATGATGGTCTACCTTGAGTCAGTCTTGCACATTACTCTTCCATGCGATCTACTCCAAACATCTGTTATCGAGTTTCGTGTCGATGATGGGGGATTCATAATGGCCCTCCTTCGATGGGTTCATTCTCGTCAACTTCAAATCATCATCCGAGGATTGAACTTAGAAACCAACCAAGTACCTTGGCCCTGCATGCCTCAATGGCAGGTTACCTCGATTTCAACATGACTTTACATCATTGTCTCTTGATTGAAATATTTCATCTTGCATTCGACTTCAAATCATTTATTCACGCTTGATGATATGTACTATGATACCTTGGGAATCATTGACATCAATGGTGATTTCCCTCGCACTTGTTAACGGTTTACATTAATGACTGGTAATCAAGTGGTTTCTACCATGTTCGACTCCAAAACATTGTAATCACATGGATAGATTCGTATCATTGCGGGTTCAGCTTGAAGACCCCGGGGAAGTTATTTTCTACGCGGGTTGCGATGGAGATTGTTTGAGACACACAGATCCACTTTTATAATGGTCGTGGCTGTGTTGTCAGTTCAGATTTACACGGATCCACTTTTGTATTGGTCGTGGCTGTGTTATCATCTCATCATGGATCTACGATTGTGTCTAGTAGCCATGATTGTGTTCAGTCGATCTTTACTATCATGGATCTGCAATGTATTGGTTGGCAGCCATGTTTTGTGTTGTATGAGACTTGTGGATCTAGGTCATTTCTGCAGCAACTCCTTCCAACCAACAAGTCCTTGCCATTTTTTTCTTATTACAAAGCATTTCACCTGTACATCCTTAACAGCTTCATGCTTTGGGGGGAATTATGTTACACCAGAATGTCCTCACCCTTGTGCAAGTGTTGAAAGTGTCGTCGTCCTGACCTAGTGTCGTCATCATGACCGTTGCAAATATTGTCGTTATGACCAAGTGTTGTCATCATGACCGTTGTGATGATGTCATCATCTTGACCATTGTGTATACATCCCTGAAGTCACCTGGACCAAGTGCTCATTTGGGAGGATTTGTACTCAATTTGTACAACCTTTTGAGAGGTCATCGCAGGTTGCACACTAGCAACATGCGACGTCGCAGGTTGCTCCATAGCAGGATGCGACAAGTTTTGTTAATGGGAAAAAATATCCATTTCGAGATCTTTCTCGAAGCTTTCCCATTTAGGGGCTTATCCCTGATCTCTTGGAGAGTTGGTACTCGACCCCTAACTCATTGGGAAGATCCCCTATCTCTCTCCTACCATCTCTCATCCTATCCTATCCATAACCTCATCCACTTAGTCCTATATATATGAGGCTTACTCCCATACCAAAGGGGGGAAGACTATGGTATCTACATGCTGGTGAAATCTCTCTTAGGACACCTTCACTCACCTCTTGGAGAATTCATGCTTCCTTGGAAGGGCTTGGCAATTGGCTTGTGTGGAGAAGGGCTGCTACGTTAAGTCATTGGTTGTAGTTCTATATCTCTATCATGTACTCCTCTATTTGCAGTAATACAAATGCTTTCCACCAATATCATTCTTAATGTGTAATGATGTTGTGTTGTTTACCTGCTTAACTGTTTACATAGATCTCTTATTGTATAGATGCTCTTTACTCGTTTCTCTTTTCTGTGTCTTAATAGGTCTTGCAGCTTGGATTTGATGACCGTGAGACGGGGAGCAACATTCGGGAGAAAGGATAGCGAAATCAAAGAGGTAAGACATCTAGCACTTGATCCTTAAGTAGATCTAGGAAACGTGTTTGTAGTATGTTCTATTTGTTCTAGACTCGCATTGAGCTAGGGAGATCCGGCTCGCCTCTGGTCGAGTGGATTGTCCGGTAACATTAAACTTTGGATATCATTTATTGCAAAGTCTAATTAATTAATTGCCTAGGAATTCCAAAATTAACCCCATGGCTATGCAGCTGCCTCCTCAACCCAAGGGATTGGTTGGGTTAGGAACTTGTTCTAATGCTCATTGTTGTGGGGACATGACATGCATCCTATGTATACTTCATAAGAACTGAATTTGTTGGGATTCACATAACTCCTAACTCACTTTTGTGAAAAGCGTGCCATCCCTTCTACACAACTAATTATTTACAATGAAGGAGTCTTTGAATACTTGGGATTATAGGCATGTGCCTTAATATCTTATGAGGAGGACCATGTGCTTTACCCTTGATTTTTTATTTATAGCACATGTCATGCCCACATTTTGGACAAACATGATATGATATGTACTCAACACCCAACATTTTCAACGTTTTTTTCCTCTTCACAGTTACGGGGAAATACATTATCACTCAGAAGTACCTTATCTCTTAATAATGTACAGTTAGTAGGCAATATAAATGTACATTGTCATCAAAAATTCTATTGCAGCAGCAATAACCCTCCCCGGTTTTGTTCGAAACTAGGGCCCCTCCCTCTAATTTTTTGCATTCAGCTAGTAGCTTAATTCATCCTTTAAGTTTTGCTAGGGTCTAGAGTAAAATTGTCTGGAGCTTGGTTTCTTGCAGAAAAGGCCAACACTTAGAAAAAAAAATGGATTTTTGACCATTTCAACAACTTACCAAAACTTCAGCGAAACATCTGATCAATTTCCATTTCTACGCCTAAACGTCGGGTCCTTAACTATTCATGTCGCGAAACTGTGGGTGACAATTTCATTTTGATGCCAAAACATCAGACCATTTCTGCGTTCCTCATCGATATCGCAGCAAAAATCCAGTGTTTTGGCTATCCTTCCGAACCAATTTGGGGAAATTTCAAGCTTTAATCTGAAACTATTGCGAGCTTTACCAATTTTAAAACTTAGAAATTTTCTGGAAAAGTCATGATGTTTCGCTAGACCTTTGGGTTTAGGCTCGAAACAAGATGGGGTCATTTTCTATTTTGATCCAAAGCGGTCGGGTGAAAATACTTCGCACAATAATTGAATTCTTCAACATTTTCGGGATCGCCAAGTTAATTTCCAAGATACATCAATGTAAGTCTGGTTTTATCACCGAAGAGGTCGGAGCCAAATTGGTTTTAGCACCGAACATATCGGTATAGAATGTGTTTTAACTCTAAAACATATCGACATAGTTTTTGTTCTAGATCAAAAATGAATTGTTGTAAATGTTGTCTTGTTGCTGATTGGCTCTCTTTAACTTATAAATTCAATTTTCTTAAGTGCAAAGGAATAAGCAATATACATTTCTATTATAAAAATCCCCTTTATTGCGGAGGTTCGTTGACCGAGTCTTAAAAGGTTTAGGGTTTGATACATTTTTATATTTAAAGGGAAAACCTTGTTATAGGCTAGTTATTTGCTTCTTCAAAGTCGTTGCGTCCTCAAGTCACCTGGACAAGGAACCCTTCCCGGTCGAGCATCAAATCAACTGAGCATCTATCATCCATACAGGTAAGTGTTCTTTGTCTTTATCTGAAGTAATATTACACTTGTCTTTTGGGGATTGTGTTTTACGGGAGAATGTATAATTTGTGAGATTGAGTTGTTTTTTTCAAGATTAGATAAGACTCATTAAACCCTAAATGTATTCCCATTGTAAGTTAAACAATACGAAGAAAATACTTCTTAAACCCTAACTAGTTGTCAATCTTGTGGTTGCTTGCTTAACCATTATTCGAGGCCATAAGGACTCTTAGCCCACCATTTTCAACCAGTCCAAATGCATCCTCATGTGAGTGGGGTGTCGTTCAAGCCTAAGTTTCTTTATTGGTTCTCGAACACACTTTATTTGTTTAAAAGAATATAAAACCTAGCCGGAGGATTCTTCCTCAACACAATTATGGCCATGTATTTTTTATTGAACCCTAATTAGACGTCTTTCGCATTTGTGAGCGTTTGAATTAAGGTTGAGGCCCTAAGTTTGACGATTCCATTTAGTGTAAACGGTTGAATCTGGGTGCTTAACCACCATTTGTAAACGAGGGAATCATTGCTCGAACCTAACCCTTCTTACTTGGTCTCCAATACGATCATCTGCTCAAAGGGATGTCAAACCTAATTTATAGTTTTTCTTCCAAATACATGCATATCATATGGGCCTTTATATTCTGATTTACAGTTTTGTCTCATAGGCAGTTTTGTTGAGAATAATGTTTTGGACTTGTTGGTAGTATGAGTCTCTTGTTTACATTGCATTTATAAATGATGATCAGCTTGAGGGGAGATTGATAGTCTACTTTTGATAAGAGATAGCATGCTTATATCTTTAATTCTATACATAGAATTATTTTTGTAATTATTCTTTTACGTATAAATCGGTATAGTTGTGTTATCAATGGATTCCAACCAACCCAATTATGTTTCCTTTGTGTCACAGGATTCATAAATGGCCAAAATAAGTTCTAATCATAATATCAAGTTGGTGGTATCAGATTCTGATGAAGAAATGGTTCCAAAAACAACCTTGGAAGTTCAGTTCGAGGATGCCAAATCCACCACTGGGATAGCCCATGAATTCAAGTGGGGTGAGCTCTATCACCTCATTAGAGCCCAAAACATACCCGATGAGATGATATAAGAAGGCTTAATATATCAGAATATAAAGAAATCTGCTCTTCATAAAGCTACTACACGCCCATAGCCTTTTCCATGTGTAGAAGCAATTGGTTAGATTTTGTCCTATGTGGATGTGAAATCCAAAATCCTTGAGAGTGCTAATTGGAATGCTTTTGCTTCTTTCCAACCTGCTCATATAAGTAAATCCTACAAGCTTCCGGTACCTAAAGTTCTCTTAACAGATGATTGGGTCAACAGTGTGAAGATTGAACACTCGGAATGTACGAGAAAGATGTTGGTCCCAGGAAAATAGTTATGACAAAGAACTAGTGAGGAATATGACACCAAGAACCTTAAAACTCCATTCAAGGTTGTTTCCATGCTTTTATGCAGAATATATGGAAGAGCCAATGCAAGCAGTTACAAGCTCAGCTGGATTCCACTATTGTATCATGTCACAATGCACGACATAGTGTTCAATTGGGCGAGAATGATTTCAGAAAATATGATGCAAACCATAAAAGATGCTCAAGAGGGAATCAAGAAAAAGAAAGTTGAGTTTTATATGCCATCATATCTTATTGATTGTATTCTTATTAGGAATCCTTTTCAAAATCTCATATGCAGATGGAGTCCAAATGAATCTCTAGTATATGTGGCCTATCAAATTATGTGGGCCCATAAACATGCAAGCTTCTATAAGCAGATTTGTGAAGAATTCATGATGCCCTTATATAAATTGATTTTTGATGAAGAACCCAATTGTATGTTCGATGAAGCACTCGCAGTGGTCACCAAATTTGGAGATAACTACTTCACTTCCAAGGCCACATATCTACGCATGTATGGAGGCTCAAAGAGCCACTCGCTAATGCCTAAATATGTTATTGATTACATCATTTTGAAGGATATAGTGAGGGAAGTATTTGTCAACGGTGTTGGAAACTTCTTGAATTATAACAAGTAGGCCTCTTGGCCACCACTCCCGCTTGTTGTTGGGGCATATAAATTTAACAAAGTCAAAGGATCACAAGAATATGTGAAGGTATTAGATGCCTTATCACTTTGGAGAAAATAATTTTGTTATAAATAACAGTCAGTAGAAGGTGGCTCAGCATTGCCTATCATGTAAAATGCATTATAAATACGCAGATCAATTTTTGAAGGATGAAGAGGTGTACAGAAGAGCGAAGAATATCATGGATTTAAACAAAATATTCAGTAAGAATTTAGAAGCAAGTTCCATCCAGTTAGATATGTCAACAAAATAATATTTAGAGGAAGCAACAAGGAAGAAAGAAAATGAAGAAGCTCTAGCAGCTGAAAATGCAAAGAGGATGCAAGAAGAAGAGGTAGAGAAGAAGAAAGAAGAAGAGAGACTAAAAGAAGAAATGGATGAAGAGGCACAGAAGAAGGCAGAGTGGGAAAAAGCATAAAATATGGTTGCAGAACAAGAGCAAAAGAGATTGCAAGAAGAAGCATTGAAGAAAAGTGAGGAGGAAGAATAGATCAAGAAAGTTGTGGAAGCTCGGAACTTACAAGAAAGTAATGATCAGCAGGACATGGAGATCAATAATCCTATAGATATCAATATTGAAGTACCTATGACAGGATGTCATCTTCCTTTGACTGAGCTAGGACTCACGCCATTCACACCATCTAAGCAACATTCAATTTCCCAACTGGAAACAATATTTTTTTATCCCAAAAGGAAAAATATCATGAAAAGGATGGAAAAGAGGTTAAAGGTTACTTCGTAGCCATATCATTACCATTCAGGAAGTTCCAGTGTTATAGGGAACCAACAAAGATCCTAAATTCATAGCATCAGTGAATGTTGTTGCCGCACAATCCAACGAAGATAATATCCACAAATTGCTTGAATATGTGGAGAAAAGTAAAGCAAAAATGGTTAAGCTAAAAGACAATTTGGTACAATCCCGAAGTGAAGGGATTGAAATGAGAAGACAATGTAATGCTTTAGAATTGGAGAAAGAAGAAATCATGTAGACTGTCCAAAGTTTGGAAGATGAAAAATATTCATTAAATGTACAGGTAGTGATCCTGGAAGGAGAGAAGACTGACCTTCAAGCTCAAATAAGTGATTTACAGGACAAAGAAACCCATCTAGACCAGCAGGTTGAAGCTCTTACAATAGAAAAGGGAGCTTTACAATCTCAAGTAGCATAACTAAACAAAGAAAAAGAATCCTTAGTGGAATCGTTGAACTCTTCTCAAGAACAAAGACAAGATTTAACATCGTTCTATGAGTGTGTGTGTGCATTACAGGAATAGCTATTTCATTCACAAGAATTGCTCACTGAGCAAACATATGAATTGAAGGGATGGTGATCAGACTTGGGAAAATTTCGGAAGAAGTTTCAACTACAAAGAAAAAGCTAACAAGAATCTATGGTAAAATGAAGAATTTAATTTCTTGGAAGAAGAAAGCTAAGGAGGTTACCCAACATCTTCCCAAGAGGTCCACTGTTGAAGTCAAGTTGGACTTAGCACTCTTGGATAGTTTCAAAAAACTAGAGAAGAAGCTATAGAATTAGGTACAAGATTCTATCACCAAGTGTGAGGACATTCATCAAAATATTTACAGAGCATTTTAGAAATGTCATCTACCTCCTCTCGGTGCAATTGAAGAGCTAATACCAAAAGAGCAGCGCTTAGCAGAACCGAGGACTATCATGAACGAGGATATTGTTGCCATCAAAATTCTAGACACACTCGCTACAGAAGTTCTCCAGCAGCATATTGGACAAGCCACATTGAATTCCCATTACTTAGGAAATGGCCACAATACAGCAACTAAGGGGTTGAATGCTTTGGTCAAAGACTTTCCTTTTCATGAAGTGGCTTTGAAATTTCTAGAACCATAGTAATTAAATGTAATATCTTCTGAAAGTGGTCTATGGAATTATCACATCCAAATTCAAGAAAACGCACCATCCAATTGATGTAATATTGTATTTTATTTTACTATTTTGGTTATTTATGTTGCGAGCACAAAAGGACAAAATTGTGGAAAACAAAAGGTTTTAGGGGAATATGAAGAGATAAGTCACCTCAAGGCTGAGTTTGTAAAGATAAATAGAAGAGACTAGATAGGAAAAGGGGCTTTTGGCTTGTGAAATATTGTGCTAGTCTCATATTGTAAGAAACTATTTTCTTCTAATGAGAAAGACAATTTTGTTGGGTGAAGGCATACATAGAATATTGCATGGAAATATGTGAATGAATGTGCAGAAATTATTTCTTCCTTTTGTTCATCAATATGCAGTAAGATATTTCATTTTTCTATTGGATTACTCTAATGGTTTGTGAATCATCTCATTGTTTCTGAATATAAAATGTAATTTTATGTGTATTTATGAGTAATGAATGAAATAAAGTCAATATCAAATCTATCTTTATGTTAATATTATCCTGTGACTGTTAATAGATTTCTTTCAGTGGCTAACTTTTGGAGTTGTACTAAGAAGTTACAGTCATTACTCTCTTTTAAATTTTGCTCCTTGCAATGATATATTAGATAGATTAAAATTATGCATTTTAGTAGGACATTCTAGGTTGATTGGTAGTGTAGGGGTGGTAAGACAAGAGGTAAGAACTTGTGCATCACCTTGTGAAGTCTCTTTATACCCGTCAATCAAGTATAGGAATAATCATATTCATTTAGGATTAGAATTATGCATTTGCATATAAAATAACGAAACCCAAAATGGTGGATTGGGTGTAACCGATAAACTCATCACAAGATTATATCATACGGTATTCGGACCGTAAGATGTACGGGTTTCCTATTCCAAATAGTGAATAGTCTAATTGGAAATTTTCATTGGGTAGAACCCCTACTGTTGACGCAAGGATTTTCCAGGCATCAACATATTTGGCGCTAGAAGGAGGGCTGCCAGTGTATGTCTGGTAGAGGAATTCCATTCCCTCGAGGAAATTTCTCTAGGTCTCCACTTGAAACATCTCAACTCAAAGATTCGATACCCGAAACTCAACAAGAAAAAAATTATCACGAAAATACTAACTATGAGACTGAACACATTGACACTTTGTATGATGTTTCACACCAAGAAGTAAATAATTTTAGGAGATACACCAGATCTTATGTTAGAAATCTTGGAGAATTACCTGTAGTCCCGCTATTTCCTAGAAGGCGTGCTCCTAGGAGAATAGCTATACAAAATAAGGACTTTGTTCTTGTTGAATCATTGGAGGAATTGGTTGATTTATCTTTACAAGAAATACCAGAACCTATCGATCAATTGAGACCATCTTCTCCTGAATCAACCTCTTCTCGACACACACATACACCTCCATGCTCACCTCCACAATCTTCTCTGCGTATTGGTCATATGGCTCATAATGCTAATCAACCACCGACATGGAGGGCTAGAGGATCTCTGAATTTGCCCGCACCTTTACATGATTTGCCTAAACATCTAGAATGAGTGTTACCTAAGTTTGATCCTGGAAAAGGAATTTTTGCAGATGATCATTTAAAGAGTTTTTATCTGGCCTTAAATTTGTTGAATGTAGAACATGAAGATGTGGTGTGTCGTTTATTCCCTTACACTTTTGAACCTAAAGCTTCATCGTGGTTCTTTTGTTTATAGACTGGTTCAATAACAGATTGGGATAGTTTCGAAAAAGTTTTCCTAAGCAAATTTGGTGAACAACGAACGTTAGACTCACTTGTAGAAGAATTATTGTCTCTTAAGATGGATAAAAGGGAAAAAGTGCAGTATTTTAACCAAAGATTCACAATTGTTTTGAATCAATTTAGTGTTGCTACAAAACCTGCAGAAGAGTCTTTAGTTGAATATTACACTACAGCACTACATCCATATTTGGCCATGTTTGTTAAACGATCATGTAAAAATACTTTGACAGAAAAATTTGAGGAAACTGAGAAGGTAGAAACGGAAATGAATAGTATTGTTAAACATGCAGTGGAAATGGAATCTAAGCCTATTTCTTCCAAGAAACCATTGTTGTTGACAAATCCTGTTGAAGAACAATCAACTGATCTAGAAAATGTGGTCAAATTGGTTCAACATTTGTCCAATAAGATAGTCGATTTGGAGAAAGAAAAGGGAACTAGTTCATCTACAAGAAAAACTTTTAAACATTTTTATAAAGAAATAGAGGAAAGTCCAAAGCCCCCAGTGAATTATGCATCTTTTCTTAATTTGAATGAAGTAGGCATAGATCATTTTTGTACTTTCCACCAAGAACACCGTTCGGAAAAAAACTTGTCCACAATGGATCAACTCTATGAATTTACTAATGAATCAACTATTAGACAAACAACTCCTGGATGAAGAAGATAATGATAATATCCATTCAAATGAAGCAGGGGGAGAAAATGAAGAAACCACACTTGTTTTATGGGACTGGGCATTGAATCTTGATTTGGAAGATGAAGAAGAAATAGAAGAAATTCAAAATGTACAAGTATCATCTATTGATCATGCAACTAGGAGTAAAGGACTAGTTGAGGAACAAAACATATAAATCCCAAAAAGAAAAACCAGCAATGCTGCTACCAAAATTCAAAATAAGACAAGTGCGATAACTCAACCACATCAAAAGTTGGTAGAGAAAATACTTTTTAATCCATTGGAAGTTTCAAAAGAGTCATCTTCTGTTACTCATAAACAAGCATCCCATTCATCAAATAATTATTTTATAGGTGGAAATATTGGAGAAAATCATAATATGGGGTATGATATCATTGAATCTATTAAAAATACCAAAGCTGATGTATCCTTTATTGAAATATGAAATTTTCCACAGCAGAGAAAAAGATTATTGGAAGCTTTTGACCTCAATGCAACAACAAATAACTCTGCTAGTAAAAATAATCTACAATTCATCATTGAATCAAACACTGAGATTAACGAAACTAGTATTGGTGGTAAATCTAAATCTCAGACTCCACCTTTTCTACTTACTTTTGAGATTTTTTATTATAATGTGCACAATTGTTTGGTGGACTCTGGATCTTTATATTATGTTATTCCATTGTCGATTTGTAAAAATACTAATGGAAAACCAATCCCCTCTCCCTCTAGGATTATTCAACTTGATAGATCAGATGTCAAAGTAGTGGGAGAGATGAAGAATGTTTAATAAGATTAGTTTTGGATCAAAGCGTTTTCCAATTTATTGATATAGTTGTGGTTGATATACCTGAGGCTTATGGTTTTTTTCTAAGCAAAGATTCGTCAAGTAAACTAAATGGATACTTTGCTACAGATTGGTCTCACTTGTGGTTACCTTATCAAAACAAGCAAAATCAGATTAAGGTATTAAGGTAGCCACATATGAAGTTCAATGTGACTAAATTGGAAGGAAGGAGTGAACCAATGATTTTTACACACTATGTATTGGGAAATTATTTTTTAGAAATGGAACCCAGATGTTATTAGACTGAAAATACCTGTCCTAACTTAGGCACATAGTTCGATCTCCTTCAATTTTCACAGACTGATGAAAGTGAATGTAACATAATAGAATTAGTTACTGACCTAGACGTAAATACTAACTCTAATAGAGAAAAAATTGAATTTTGGACCTTATATTTTGATGGCTCCAAGACACAGGAGGGAGCAGGAGCTGGTTGTGTTCTTGTAGATCCACAGGGGAAAATATTCTTTCTCTCTTGTAGAGTAGAGTTTGAATGCACCAATAACACTGCTAAATATGAGGCCTTGATTCAGGGACTCAAAAAGGCTATAGATTTGAATGTTAAAAATTTAAAGGTTTTTGGTGACTCTGAGATAATTGTCAGGAAAGTGAGAAACATTATTCATTGTTTAAATCCACACTTGAAAGGATATCAGATCGAGGTATGGAATTTAATTTCAAATTTTGATGCCTTCAATATTAATTCCATTCCTAGATTACAGAATTTTGCTATTGATTTACTAGCTACTACTGCTTCTCGTTTAGTTCCCCTTAATAATAAATGTTCTATTGAATTGCTTTTCAGACCATCTGTTCTAGATAATGTTACAAATTGGCGAGTGTTCTATGAGGATGAGTAGATTATTGAATTCTTAATTGATGAAGATACCTTCAAAGGATCGATTATTGATGAAGCTAAACATCAGTCAAATCTGGAAAATGCAGATAAAATTAGTCCAAGGGAAATTTTATGTCGAAAGGAGTATGTACTCTAGAAAAACTATTTGATTTGTAGCATAAGTTTAGAAAGCTAGCGAATGTCAATACCAATAGTTCTTCAATGCAGTATGAATCGATAAATTTGGGAATAGAAAAGGAACCAAAATATGTCAATCTGGGAATATGTTGTTCACCTAGTGAAAGATACAAGTTCATTAAATTGTTTCAACAATATAAGGATGTGTTTGCTTGTACTTATGTTGACTTGAAGACATATGACACTAGCATAATATAGCATGTTATTCCTATCAAACAAGGGGCTAAACCATTTCAACAGAAAATTCAAAAAGTGCATCCCACTCTAGAACCCCTTATTCAGAAAGAATTAAAGAAGCTGCTAGATGCTAAGATCGTTTTCAAAGTCATACATTCTAAATGGGTGGAAAATCTTGTACCCATACTTAAAAAATCTTGAGAGATAAGGTTGTGTATGGACTTCTGAAACCTTAATAGAGCATCTGATAAAGACAATTAACCCGTTCCGCCTATGGAACAAATATTGCAAATTGTCTCAAGTTCAGAAATGTTCTCCTTGTTACATGGGTTTTCATGATATAATCAAGTGTTAGTGGCCAAAAATGATCATCTCAAGACAACATTATGTACAAAATGGGGAACATTTACTTACATGAGAATTCCATTTGGCCTTATGAATGTCGGAGCCACATTCCAAAGGGCCATGGATATTGTTTTTCGGGGATTAATTGATCACAGTGTAGTCGTGTATTTGGACGATGTCATAGTTTTCTCCAAAAACAGGGAAGACCATGTTTTTCATTTAAAACAATTTTTTTACTGATGTAGAAAATATGGTATTTCGCTTAACCCAAAGAAAAGTGTATTTTTTTGTTTTGAAAGGGAGATTACTAGAACACATTATCTCAAAAAGGGAATCTCAATTGACCCCAAAAGGATACAAGCTTTACTCCAGATTCCCATGCCCCGCAATAAAAGAGCCATGCAATCATTCATGGGCAAGATAAATTTTGTTCGAAGGTTTATACCATATTAGCACAAATTGTAAAACATTTGCAACAAATGGTTAAACGAGATGTGCAATTTAAATGGACTAAGATAGAAAAGAATGCTTTTAAAGATATCAAAACCGCAATTTCCCATGCACCATCATTAAGCAATATGAATTTTGAAAAATGTTTCATCATTTATACATTCGTGTTTGATCATTCCCTTGCAGCAGTGATCACTCAAAAGGGAGAGCAAGGGGATGAATATCCAATATATTTCATGAGAATTGGGTTATAAGGGGTTGAGCTTAACTATCTAGATGTAGACAAATAAGGTTACACTGTGTTTAAAGTTGTAAAACAGTTCAGACCCTACATCTTAAGAACACAACCAAAGTCATAGCACCTCATCCGGCTGTCCAATCATTATTTGTACAAAAGGAATTAGGAGAAAGATGAGGAAATTGTGTAACTGCATTACAAGAATATGGTTTGGATTTTAATCCCGCCAATATCGTCAAAGGCCAAGGGTTATACAAATTGATCAGTGAGAATCTGACCGAAGAAGTCAATGGATGGTAGAATGAGAATGAAATGAACTCACTAGAAGTTTGTTCCATACACACTACTCCTTATTATAGCCACATTACATTCATTATCTCCTTAGGCACCTCCCTAGGTACCCCATACTATCCTCTCTAGGTACATTACATAGAGACCTAGTAATACTTAGGGAAATTTTAATTTACCTTTTGAATCCTTGACATGGTTGAGAGTAAAATGCTAATATAACGTCCTTGTAACATGGACATGCATGAGGATGCTACTCAAAAAAGTTTCATTTCGGTTTATATATATATGTTGATGTATTTGTAACTTCGGAAGATATTCTCCTATGTATTACATGTGTACTTTATTGTATTCTTGATGGAGATGTATTATTCCTCCAATCAGAAGTGTCGTCATTTGAATTTGCAAGTGTCGCAAGTATTATTGTAAGTCTTGTAACTTATATTTGATGGGTTATTACACCACCTGTATGGGGTCGGCCCTGTATGAGCCATGTGGATGGGTTATTAGGATTCCTTAGGAAGTCGGCCCAGTTAGGGTTAAAGGCAGGTTAAGTTGATGTATAAATAGAGAGTGTGACTCTCTCATTCTATTTATTCACTCACTCATCCAACTCACATAGTTGAGAGAGAGGAGTGCGCACAAGTGGAGGAGGAGTAGCTGCTAGAGACATCTATATTTTTGGTTTGATCCTTGTGATATTTTTATTGGTGCTCATTCTATCTCTGAGGAAGTTGCATGGTTTTTCACCTTCTTGGTTTTCCCCGATGAAATGCTTTGTGTCTCTTGTCTCTTGTGTTTGATATGTTGTACATGTTGTTCTCTCAGTTAAGATCCTAGATCATATTGAATTAACTTATCAAAAACTAACATGGTATCAGATCTACCTTGAAGGGAGGCATTGTATGGAATTTATGACACTTGTTGCACTTGCGACAAATTGGAAGTTAGGGCTTGATATAGTAAAACTAGTCATCGTGGCACTTTCGCTATAAATCAGTTTTGGCGAAGATTCAGGATCTAAAAATTTTATAGGACAAAGATGAAATGTTCATGTACCTTGTGTCATAAGATCATCCTCGGATTCGTTTTACTTTGTGAGATGATCCGTACAATTTAGGGTTTCTGCCTCTTCTAGAATGCATCCCTAAACAGGTGACCTAGGAATAGAGGTCCTATCTCGGGATAGGAAGCTCCAAATGGAATTCCATAAAAAGTGGCAGTTAGGGAATGGACTGTAATTTCATAGGTCCTAGTTTCAGAGGCCAAAGTTGAAACTGTGACATGTGGCACTCCGTACAAGTTCGTTATGTTGTTTCATCCCATAAACAAGTCATGTTGCGACACTTGGCATATCTCTCTCATGGAGAATCCATTTGAGGTCAGATCTATGGGGTTGGAAAGATGACAAGTCATTCTACCACAGGCCAAAGTTTCAAACCTTGAGGATCCGAAATTTCATAGTTGCAACATAAAAAATATTGCATATATTTCTATCAAAACATAATTAGATTCTGAGCACTTCCATTCTTGGCTTGTCACTGCTCCGGGAAATTAGGGTTTATGCAAAAGTTGGAATTTTTGGAATATGAGACCACGGCTGGATGCTCCTCATAAAAATAAAAATTTAGAGACCAAGATCAAATTTTTTGGTTGGGTAGAACCCCGGGCTCTATCAAACCCTAGTTCGGGTTTTTGACCAGAAAACCAGAATTTGACAGAAGCTGCAGATCCGAAACTCGCGGGTCAATTTTTTGAAGTTTTCAAAATCTAAGCACACTAGCTTTCTCGCCTCAGTCAATTGCATCTCCCTGTCCAGACAGAAGTTTGAAATTCCAAGTTTGAATTTTTAGGGTTTCTCTGTCAAACCCGAGCCAGCTCCAAATCTAGTTTCAGCAAATCAAAGTGGATTGGGTTGATCCTAGAAGAGAATGAATTGGACACCTACATAAGTGAAGAAGTTCCAATTCCAGAGGGAGATGAGGCTAAGGCCTTACATAATAATTCTACAAGCAATCCCGATAGGTATGACTTGAGGAGATACAGGTATGTTTTGAAATTTGTTCATGATTAAGTTTATGATATGTTTGTCTTCATATTATTGAGGTTAGTACAATCTTGATTAATTTTTAGACTTGTCTTATCACCTTAGTAAAAATATGAATGCATGTGAATGATAGAAGACATTTATTGATTAGGGTTATGACACTTATGATTGTACTAATGCACAGTGGTGTTGTATGAGGATGATGTTGTCCACTAACATGAAAGGTACATCAAGAAAGACAAATCAAGTTCTAGATCAAGAACATATGACCATGGTAACATGAAGACAAAGACTCATCCATATCCATTGATCACATAGAAGCTCTATTTACGAGGTATGTATAATTTGGTTCTACAATGCTTAACTTATAAGATATGCAGGTTACTCGCATAAGGTCTCTAAATCATTGAAGAGAACAAAGAAGACATTGTTTGGGTATGTTACACATAACTCGCAAACATGATAATCCAGGTATGTTTTTCCTATATCAAGTTAGAATCCTACCTTGTGTTAGATCTTATATAAGTATATTTTTGTATGATTGATAATGATTATTCATGAAGTTATAGAATTGAGTAATCATGGGTTTATGCATATTATGCTTCTTACTTTGATTGATGATATAACAAACTAGAAGAGTTCTATGGTCAAATAAGAATATGTATGTGTAAAAGAAGTACCCCCTGAAACCTTGAATACTAACACTTGTGACAAATTACCTGTGTGTGAAATTATCACGACCATACATATTTAGAATCATAATGTTTTGATAGTATTGAGATTATACTAATGCATGTATGATTATGTATGAGATATTGAGGATGACACAATGATGACACTAGTGCACACTTAAGCATGCATAGTGGTCCAGGCTGGATATAAGTTCAAAGACAGATAATCAAGGAAGCAAAGGTCAAGAGGGAGCACACTCCAGTGATTCCTGTAAGGAAGAAAAGATTGAGAGAGAGTCCACCCAACAAACAAACAAAGATAAGTATTTGAATTGTCATTTCTTGTATATATAATTACTTAAATGATGTTGTTAAGTCATGTACATACTTATGTTCCTAGATTTAGGATGTATATTATGCATTTTAGAAAAGTTGCATTAATGAACAAGATACTACTAATATTCAAGTAATGGGTAAGTGGCCTATGGTACTATACAACATTCCATTGTTACTTATCTAGAATGAAACCTCTTTGCTAACATGTTGGAGTAGTGCACACTCTTAACAATGTTCTGGTAGAGATGGAAGGCATCTAGAAAGTCACCATATGAATACGGGATATGGATGAATGGTATTGAAGCATTGGCTAAGATAATTGCATGATTGTATGACATATGTCTTTATGTGTAGGAATTTTTCCTGAAATCTATGAGATGTTTCTAATCATGCAATTGAACTTGTCTTGTGGGAAATACCGTGTACCATCACCTACAAGAGAGACTTGTTTCGAAGAACAAGCGACGAAGACTCAACAAATCTAGAAAACTACTTATTGAAGATAATGAAGAATCTGAAGTTCCCAGGATCCGGGATGCAGTAATGGAAGGATGCCATTATCGAGGAGTACCAGTCGATCATGAAGAATGATGTCTGGGATGTCGTCCAGAGACCAGAAGGGAAGTCTGTTGTGACTTCCAAGTGGATCTACAAGATCAAGCAGCATAGAGAAATACAAGGCAAGGTTTGTGGCTCGTGGCTTCTCCCAAAAAGAAGGGATAGGCTATGAAGAAACTTTTGCACCTATAGCCAGATACACTTCCATCATAACAGTACTTGCTCTGGCTGCAATAATGAAATGGAAGATACACCATATGGATGTCAAGACAGCTTTCTTGAATTGTGTAGTCGAAGAGGAAGTGTATGTGGATCAGCCACTTGGTTTTGAGACACATGACAGGGATTCATATGTGTGCAGATTGAAGAAAGCCTTGTATGGCTTGAAGCAAGCACCCAGGACATGGTACGGCAGGATAGACAGCTTCCTGTCCAGTTTGGGCTTTACCAATAGTAAAGTGGATTCCAAACTTTACTACAAGGTTGAGGAAGGCAATCCAGTGATACTCCTATTGTATGTGGATGACTTGTTTGTGACAGGTGAGGATAGGTTGATTGCCGAGACGAAGAGGAAGATTGCTATCGAGTTCAAGATGAAGGACTTGGGTATGATGCATTACTTTCTATGTATGGAGGTTTGGCAGAGTGCAGATGGAATCTTCCTTAGACAAGGGAAGTATGCAGTAGAGATCCTGAAGCGGTTCGGGCTGATGGACTGCAAGGCCATGGCCACACTTGTGCCACACCTATGGCATCGAACCTGAAGATATTGAGTGATGCTTCATCAGAGTCGGTTGATGCCATGATGTATCGTCAGATGATTGGGTCCTTGATGTACCTGACAAACATGAGACCAGATATTTGCTTTGCAGTGAACACCTTGAGCCAGTTCCTGACGGATCCTAGACATGTTCACCTGATTGCTGTAAAGCAGATTCTGAGGTATCTGAAGGGTATGGTTGATTATGGGCTCAAGTATGATGCGAATCAAAAGTTTAACCTAGATGTTTATGTTGATTTAGATTGGGCAGGCAGTGTTGCAGATAGGAAGAGCACTTCAGGGTGTTGCTTCAGTATGGGATCAGGTGTGATCTCTTGGTTTAGCAGGAAGCAATCCTGCATAGCACTGAGTACAGCCGAAGCAGAGTATGTCGCTGCTTGTTCGGTTAGTTGTGAGGCAATATGGCTAAGGAAGCTACTGTCTGATTTATTTGATCTCCATTTGGATGCTACTTGTATCTATTGTGACAACCAGAGTTATGTGAAGTTGTCTAAGAACCCGGTGTTCCATGACAAGTCGAAGCACATTGAGATCAAGTATCACTATATCAGGGATATGGTGCAGAGAGGAGCAGTGAAGCTATAGTATGTTGCGACGGATGAGCAGATTGCAGATGTGTTGACCAAACCACTAGCCAGAGTGAATTTTGAGTACTTCAGAGAGAGGCTTGGTGTTCTTCAGATAGAAGATACTTCGAGGAGGAAGTGACGGGACACATTTGTAGGATCCATTCCAAGCATGGTGGTAGGAGGATCCTTCCCATGGCTGTGGATGTAAGTGTTGTATGATGAGCATCAAGACGATGCTCCAGATGATATGCATCATGACAATGCTATGATGATGATCAGGATGATCATGTGATGATGATATGCATCAGGATGATGCTATGATGATGATCAGGATGATCATGTGATGATGATATGCATCAAGACGATGCTATGATGATGATCGAGATGATCATGTGATGATGATATGCATTAGGATGATGCTATGATGATGATTAGGACGATCATGTGATGTTGATGTGCATCAGGATGATGCACTGTATGATGATGATCAGTATGATCATGAGCATCAGGATGATGCTCCATGTGAGGATGATCAGGTTGATCATGAGTATCAGGATGATACTTCGTGGCCATGGACAGGTTGTGCAGTAGCATATAATAGCTTCCTAGGAGATCCGATAGGTTGAGCAGTAAGATCGTAATCAGTCCTGGGATGCTCTTTCGAGGTTTTGCGAGGTAAGCATGTAATGAGTCCTGGAGATCCGATAGGTTGTGCTAGGCACGTAAAAGTCCTGGGATGCTCTTTAGAGATCTTGCAGGTTGCAAGACACTCTTTTAAGTTTTTGCTAGACCACATGTAATCAGTCCTGTAGATTCGATAGGTTGTGCTAGGCACGTAAAAGTCCTGGGATGCTCTTTAGATATCTTGCAGGTCGCAAGACACTATTTTAAGGTTTTGTGGGGACCACATTTAATCAGTCCTGGAGATCCGATAGGTTGAGCAGTAAGATCGTAATTAGTCCTGGGATGCTCTTTAGAGATATTGTAGGTCGCAAGATACTCTTTTAAGGTTTTGTGGAGGTCACATGTAATAGCTCCCTGGGAGATCCAATAGGTTGAGTAGTAAGTTCATAATCAGTCATGGGATGCTCTTTCGAGGTTTTTTTGATGCACATAATCAGCCCTGAGGATTCAGGTTGATCAGTAAGATCGTAATCAGTCCTTGGATTCTCTTTAGAGATCTTGTAGGTCGCAAGACACTCTTTTAAGGTTTTGTGGAGGTCACATGTAATAGCTCCCTGTGAGATCCAATAGGTTGAGCAGTAAGCTCGTAATCAGTCCTGGGATGCTCTTTCGAGGTTTTGTTGATGCACGTAATCATCCTTGAGGATTCCATAGGATGGCCAACTCACAAACATGATGAATACCTACAGGAGGCTAGGCCTACATCCAACATGAAAAAGGGTTAGCTCTGTATAACTTCCTATGATAAGAAGAATTGAGAGATAGCACCAGTGATTGAGATGAAGAATACAGCAGCAGTGACGATGATGCTCCGCGATCCAGTGACGATGACCCAACTCCAGAATTGAAGACTTGTGCCTTTATGTATTGATGACCTGTGTCAAGAGAATACATTCCTAGTTAAGAGGGAGTGTTGATGTATTTGTAACTTCAGAAGATATTCTCCTATGTATTACATTTGTACTTTATTGTATTCCTGATGGAGATGTATTATTCCTCCAATCAGAAATGTCGTCATTTGAATTTGCAAGTGTGGAAAGTATTATTGTAAGTGTCGTAACTTATTTTTGATGGGTTATTAGACCACCTGTGTGGGATCGGCCCTGTATGAGTCATGTGGATGGGTTATTAGGCTTCCTTAGGAAGTCAGCCCAGTTAGGGTTAAAGGCAGGTTAAGTTGTTGTATAAATAGAGAGTGTGACTCTCTCATTCTATTTATTCACTCACTCATCCAACTCGCATAGTTGAGAGAGAGGAGTGCGCACAAATGGAGGAGGAGTAGCTGTTGGAGACATCTATCTTTTGGGTTTGATCCTTGTGATCTTTGTATTGGTACTCATTCTATCTCTAAGGAAGTTGTGGGGTTTTTCACCTTCTTGGTTTTCCCCGGTGAAATGCTTTGTGTCTCTTGTCTCTTGTGTTTGATATGTTGTACATGTCGTTCTCTCAGTTAAGATCCTAGATTATATTGAATTAAATGATTAAAAACTAACAATATATATATATATATAAACAAGTTTTCATGTATTATTATAGATGTTTCAATTAGTAACTATTACTATGACACTAATGAGATTTATGACTATGGTAAGGTAGGGAAATCATATGGAAAACAATTCTAAATATGAAAAATGGAATAAATCTTATAAGAAAGGCATAATCAATGTTCATAAGTAAAATGTTAAGTATTCTTATAATGTTTGATTAGATTTGAATCTGTTTGATATGAAAAGGAGTTGAATTTAAATTGTTTTTTCTTTAATGAACTTGTCTTTGCTTGATGGAGAAGAGTAAACATGTTTTGCATATAATTGATATGCTAACTCCATTTCATTTTAATTGAAATATTAAGATTGTTTATGTTGTTTTGATATATTTACTCCATAAAATAAGGAAAACAAGTACTAAGGGTTACCAAGCATCATGCCATTACATTTGCATATTGGGAAAAGAGGAAGGATGCATTTAGAATTAAATCAGAAACAACATTATGTGACTTGTATATGAGTCAATGACTTGGGTGCACCCTATATTGCAACTTGACGGATTTGTTAGAACTATATTTGATCATATCGAAACATATTTGAGCATTTAAGGATATGCAAGTAGAGGTCTTGTTGGGAAAAAAAGAATCTCAATGTCTATATGTTTGAATACTTGTGAAGAATGACTAGAAGAGGTATTAGATATACTAGCCTAGGGACAATGTCATCACATTTTATGCAAACACTTAATCCCTTGAGAGAAGGAAAAGTAGTCAAACAATGAAGGCTATATAGCATGAAGCACATAATATTTGCATAAGGAAAAGGTCGTTGAAAATCCTAGATGGTAGAGGGAGTCTACCAAGATGAAGAGGTCATATAGCTCAAATGCATGAGAAGGGTGAAACATGTTAGTAGATGAGATTGGTGTATCCTTGGAAGAGTTGTAGGATATGACCCAAAAATTTATGCATAAAGCAAATGAATCCCTCCACTATGATAAATTATCTTTTAAGATGGATTATGAGACAAAGTGATGCTTGGTTGATAATTATCCAATGGATTGCAAAAGTAATTCCAAAGTTGGCTAAGGCTTAAAGGAAACTCTAGATTGGGAAATGCCAAGTTAGGCTTAGTTGGAACTACTCAAGGAAAATGGAGCTACAAATCTCAAAATGGATACAATACAAAGGTAAATATGTTAAATGTACAGCATCACGAGTCATTCTCCAAGCCAATCTTGTGCATCCAGGATTGGGCCTCATGTGTTGAGGTAGGGAGCTTGAGTTGGACTCGGGAACTTGGAGTAGATTCTTGATTTGGACTCAAGAATGACTAAGCCTTCAGATATAAAAGTGTATTCCTCATCTGTTGAGGTGAATGCTTTGATGTATCAAAGGCATGATGTTGTAAAGTCTTGTTGGACAAGGCTCAGGGCTTGTGTGTCAAGTCAGATTCTCATGTGGACCTCCAATTATAGTAGGTACCCATGGGGTGAACCTCCAGTTATAAAGGTAGATGCTTTCCATGTTGAAGCATTAATGTTGTGTGATGTATTACTAACCATGGTCACCGATTTCTATTAAGTCTCCTTTAGAGACTAGCCACCTCTAGAGTGAATTACTTTAGCATATGATCATTTGGTCCGAGAATGATCACATCATTTGACAAATATTCTGAGTATAATCTGATATGATAGATAATTAAAGTTAACACATATTGACCATGCAGTAAAGATAAGAGATAAAGATAAATGCATAGAGAAAAATAGAATTCGAATTGCTCATGAGATGACTAAGTGAAATTGAATTGTTAAGATTCAGTTAAAGCCACAATGTATGCCTCGGTTAATTAAAGAATTCATAGTGGTTAGTACAAGTAAATCAGTAGGCATGATTTCAGTTAATAATAGTTAACTAAGTGTTAATAAAGAAGGGCTATTTGGATAAAGTGTTTTGCATTGATTACACTTTAGTTAAACTAAAAGACGACACTTAAGTTAACCAAAAGACGACACTTCAGTTAATTAAGTGTTTGCATGACAACACTTGAGTTATTGCATTACGACACTTAAGTTAGATTCCTAACTAAGTGGTCATGCAATCAATTAGAGGGTGAGTTCACTCTGGAGTCAGTTAAGCATCATTTAATGTCAAAGATGAAAGGCATTGCGTATATGTTATGCAGGATTGAAAAAACTCATGCACAGGATAATTCTCCAAGAAGGCAATTCACATTTTGCAAGTGATGCACCATTACCCATGCAACCATTCACTACATCTTGCATGGCATTGATTCTTGCTTGTTATTAATGTTTTGGGCACATGTCAAGTTGATACATTTGATCTCTATTCTCTATTTCTTGGTATTCTCTCTTATCTAGCACCCGGGGTGCCAAAAGCAATCTACTATTTTATAAAAGACATTCTCTGCTATCTATCATAATTATACTCTGAATATTTGTTGGGGTTTTTCATCCTCATTCTTGCATTAGATAATACTAGTGATTATTGGGTAGTAGATTCAGGGGCTTCATGTCATGCTACACCCCATAGGAAATATTTTCATGATTATGTTCCAAGAGATTTTGGACATGTTTTATTGGGTGATGATGAGCCATGTAAAATTGTTGGAATGGGTAAGGTATGGATAAAATTTAAGAATGGAACTGATTGGCTGCTAAAATATGTTAGGCATATTCTTGTTATGAAAAGAAATCTAATCTCAACGAGAGAGTTGGGAGATGGCGGCTGTCTATCTATGTTTGGAGAAACGTGGTGGAAGATCACTAAAGGATCAATGGTGATAGCAATAGGAGACAGGGTAGGTACTTTGTATTTATGTCCTCATCATACTTACCATTCTATCTCTTTAGCTCCACAGGAACAGATACTGCATTGTGGCATCATAGGCTTGGCCACATGAGTGAGAAG
The DNA here is from genome assembly GCA_027924585.1 of Larix kaempferi. Taxonomy (NCBI): domain Eukaryota; kingdom Viridiplantae; phylum Streptophyta; class Pinopsida; order Pinales; family Pinaceae; genus Larix; species Larix kaempferi. The sequence goes on along the minus strand of BSBM01000050.1, from coordinate 12,573,216 downwards.
GGGATGCAGATTCTCCACTCAAGGAAGTTGCTGCCAGATTTGAAGTAGGTAAGTTTGGAATTATGTGAGAACTGTGTTTATGGAAAACATAAGAGAGTCAGATTTCTCAGGGTTGGGAAACAGAAGAAGAATGAAAAGTTAGAGCTTGTGCATACAGATGTATGGGGTCTGGCTCAGGTACAATCTCTTGGTGGCTCTCATTATTATGTTACATTTATTGATGATGCAACTAGGAAAACTTGGGTTTATTGCATTAGACAGAAATCTGATGTGTTTGCTACTTTTAAGAAGTGGAAGGCTTTGGTTGAGAATGAGACAGGAAAAAGGTTGAAGTGTCTCAGATCTGATAATGGAAGTGAGTACTGCAGCAAGGAGTTTGATAATCACTGTTCATACCATGGGATTCGTAGAGAGAAGACAGTCCCAGGAACACCACAAGAAAATGGTGTGTCAGAAAGGATGAATAGAACGATCATGGAGCGTGCAAGGTGTATCAGACTGCATGCAGGGTTGCCCTTACAGTTTTGGGCAGATGTTGTAAATACTGTTGTTTATTTAATAAACAGAGGGCCTTCAAGTGCTTTGGATGGTGGAATTCCATAGGAGACATGGACAGGTAAAAAGGTAAACTACTCATTTCTGAGAACGTTTGGTTGTGAAGCATTTGTCCATATTGATAAAGAAAATAGAACAAAGCTTGAAGCTAAATCCAAGAAATGTACATTTATTGGATATGAGATTGATTATTTTGGTTATCACTTATGGGATTATGAAAATAACAAAATCATTAGGAGTAGAGATTTGATATTCAATGAAAAGGTCATGTATAAAGATCAGTTGCAGGGAAAGAAATAGGAAAAGGAAACCACAAACTACACAGTACTTGATGAAATTGAAGAAAATGAAGTTCCAAAGGTGCCAGAAAATCAAGAATAGCAGCAAGTACATGAAACTCCTGCAACTGCAAGAAGATCTACCAGGTTAAGCAGACTCCCTGAATGATACTCTCCTTTAATGTATTATTTATTGATGACGGATGCTGGTGAACCAGAATGTTATGAAGAACCAATCCAGGTGGAAACTAGAAAGAAGTGGGAGAAAGGCATGAATGAGGAGATGGACTCATTGGTAGGAAACCAGACTTGGTATTTGGTTCATTTGCCTGCTCGTAAAAGAGCATTGAAGAACAAATGGATTTACAGGTTGAAGGAAGAAGAAGGAGGTAAGAAGTGGTACAAGGCGAGACTTGTTGTAAAGGGGTTTGCACAAAAGAAAGGTATAGATTTTGATAAAATATTTTCTCATGTTATTAAGATGACTTCAATTAGGACTATCTTAAGTCTAGTGGCGGTAGAAGATTTGCATCTTGAACAGTTAGATGTAAAAATATCCTTTCTCCATGGGGATTTGAAGGGAGAGATATATATGCAGCAACCACAAGGGTATGAGGTCAAAGGTAAGGAGAACTTGGTATGCAAGTTGAAAAAGAGATGTTTGGCTTGAAGTAAGCTCCAAGGCAATGGTATTTAAAATTTGACAGGTTTATGACAGAACAAGGTTATAGTAGATGTCATTCTAACCACTGTGTTTATTTCAAGAGGCTAGATAATGGAATTTATATTATCTTGTTATTGTATGTGGATGACATGCTTGTTGTAGGGTCTAACATGCAGGATATAAATGTGCTCAAAAAGAAGTTAGCTAATTCATTTGCGATGAAGGATTTGGGTGCTGCAAAGCAAATCCTTGGTATGAGAATAACGAGAGACAGCAAAAATCGCAAATTGACATTGTCTCAGGGTGAATACATACAAAAGGTGTTGGAGAGGTTCAGAATGCAGAATGCAAAACTAGTTAGTACACCTTTGGCCAGCCATTTCAATCTAAGTAAGGAAATGTGTCCCAAGACACAAGAAGAGACAAATTACATGTCCAAGATTCCCTATCAATCAGCATTTGGCAGCTTGATGTATGCCATGGTGTGCACAAGACCAGATATTGCACAAGCAGTGGGAGTTGTGAGCAGATATATGAACAATCCAGGTAAAGAACATTGGAAGGTAGTACAGTGGATTCTCAGGTATTTTAGAGGTACTACCACTCAGGCATTATGTTTTGGAGGTTCAGACACTGTTCTAAAGGGATATCTTGATGCAGATATGGCAGGTGATAAGGATAGCAGGAGGAGCACCACAAGGTATGTGTTTACTGTAGGTGGAACAGCAGTAAGTTGGATTTCGAGATTGCAAAAGGTTGTTGCACTTTCAACAACGAAAGCAGAGTATGTTGTTGTTACAGAGGCTAGTAAAGAGATGATTTGGTTGCAGAGGTTTATGGAGGAAGTGGGTAAGAAGCAGAAGGATAGCAGGTTGTATAGTGACAGCCAGAATGCTATTCATCTTGCAAAGAACTAAGCATTCTATTCCAAGACTAAACATATACATCTCAAGTACCATTTCATACGCTCTGTTATGGAAGATGAACTATTGAAGCTGGAAAAGATACATACTAGCTAGAATCCTATAGACATGTTCACAAAGGTAGTGACCAGAGAGAAACTGAGTTCCTGCTCGGTTTCAGTTGGCCTTCTAGCATGAAGGTGAAGAGAAGAAAGTTGTCAAGTCCAAGGTCCAGCAAGTACAGCAGCGGTGGAGTTGTTGTGATCAGTCTCCAAGTGGGAGATTTTTGGTTGTGGAGCCAAATATTCTAGTCTCATAGATGATATTGTCTTAGTCGTGCACCTCAGAGGACTATACACTCATTCCCCAACCTTGGGGATGTTTTCGCCAATAGTTTACAGGCCCATGGTTTTGGGTAACTCGGGGTATTTTCCCATTGTATTTCCCTTTTATAAGAAAGATATTGTAATACATCTAGGGTTGATGTATTAGGTATTATGCATTGTAAAGATCTTTGAGATCGGGAGAGAGACTGTGAGACAGTGAAGAGGAAGTGCAGCGGCTGTGCTGCAGGTTTTATCCCTTCACTTTGTTGGACAGTATAATAATAAGGACTGGCAACTTCAATGTGGACATAGCCCATCTTGGGTGAACCACGATATATATGTGTCTCTCTTGTAATGTGTATGTGTGATTATATTTGCATTTTTGTTTATTGGTATTGCTCTGCGATCCTGTTTTTCTAACAGAAATTACATAATTGAGTAAAAATCTTATAATTATTCCATAAGGAAATAAATTTTTTTTCACAATTTCATAATTATGAAATAACAGTTATTTCATAATTGAGAAGAAAGTTCATAGTGAGTTGGATAATACTCACAATTGAGCATGGAACTTGTGCATGAGTTGTAATTTCTTAGTTTGCATACCATCAAGCCTACCTATGACTTGTACCCACCTAATTCACATGCCATGAAGCTTATCTACAATCTCTTCTAAATTTCTATAAGAAGAGGCCAAATCAAGGGGGCTGGGGAGATATTCATTTGTGTACCCTCACACTGGGTAAATCACAATTAGAGGAAATTTGAGGTCTAAAATGGGCCTCCTAAGGAAAATAATAAAATAATAGTTAAAATAATGAAATAATAGTTAAAATAATAAAATAATATTTATTAATTTTGGAGGAAGAAAGAAAAAAACTATTTTTTTTGTTCGTATTTTCAACATATATCCCTGTGTGTTTACTTAAATTTCGATCGGGAGCACTCGTTAGATGAATAATTTAATTCCACATCCAACGGGTACACACTCTGCATACTTTTAATGGACACCGCTTCCCCAAAAACAAGAAATACCTCAAAAAACGTCATGATGACATCATAATGATGTTTTTCAGGTATTTCTTTTTTGGGGGCAGCGGGGTCTGTCAAAAGTACGTAATGTGAATACCCGTTGGATGCAGAATTAAATTTCGCATCCAACGAGTGCTCCCGCTTGAGAATTTGAGTAAAAACACAAGGAGATATGTTGAAAATAAGAACAAAAAAAGTAGTTTTTTTATGAAAAATATCTCATGTCAACCATTATGGTTGACTCATTTTATTGAAATTCTATTGGTTCTTGAATTCCAACTCATCAAGAAATTATGGTTGGCTCGTTTTCTTATATGATGGCTCGTTTTCTTATAAGGCCCATTTTAGACCTCAATTTTCCTCTAATCTGAGTGGTTGTTCAAGTTAGGTTCATGACCTTCAAAGCTATAAAGGTTTACACCTTTGTTTTATTGATTTTATGTGGGATTAGGGACCTAAAACTATATTGTGTTTTCCTTTCCTCTATGCATATGGAGTTGAATATTTAAATATGCTCCAAGTAACTCATGATTGGAGGAACCAAGACGATGGTTACAAGAGGTGTTGGCAACAAGATCAAGTTTGTAACTGTTGTTTCTACTTATAAATAAACATCTCTCTTATTTCACTCCCCAAAAAAATTCTCTTCTTTGATTAGTATTTAAATTGGAGAATCAATTTCGCCTGACAAACTAATTAGAAGTCAAATTTAGTGCGAGAAAAAACTGATTTGGATAGGAATCCAGGGGTCTTGTTGGACAACCTTCAAAAGAAGGTATGGTACTTTCTCCTTTCTTAATTGAAAATCATGAATGTTTAGCTTCTCAAAGAAGAGGATTGTTATTCTTCACATCCGATATGTGATAGTTAAAACCCTAGTTATTAGGATAATTTCATCTAAAACAGAGTTGGAAACTCCATTGGGGAAAACTCCTTGAGTTTTTCTAATTAGGGTTTCTACAATTTTTCTAGCCTTGTATAGGATACCTAGGAGTGCACATTGTTCAACCTTTGCATGATTTCTCGTCGATCATTCATAAAGAGGAGCTTTGTTTTCTTCTTTCGATTCTAAAGAGTGTTTTTTTCCTTTAAAGAGGGAAAAAAGTGGATGGTGCATTTGGACTGAGAGAATGTTGTTTGTTAAATTAAAAATTGTGGAAAAAGAGAAGAAAAGAAAAGAGAAAATTGCATTACAAGCTTTAGGAAACTTATATCTTCTTTCATAAGTCATTCGCAAATTGATTAGAACATGTTGTGTCATTTGAAATATCTAGTCTAGTTGCTTTGATTCAATTGTTAATATCTTTGTATTTCCAATGTTCGTATCGATTCGAAATGTCATCAAGTCCCATTCATTTCCTTGATTTTGGTAAGCAAGAACTATTAAAAGGAACAATAATAAAATCAACTAGATTTGTTTTCCTTTGATAGAAAACTCACAATAGTCTAGGATATAGGGCCTTGATTGTATATTTGAGGAGTAAATTCTCCAAGGTTGTGTAAAAAAAACTAGGAATAAAATAGTTGAGTGAAAAATCCATTGGTAATAAGAGGCACTTGTTGGGAAATCACACCTAACATGCATTTCAAGCAAGAGGTCAAGTGGAGAAAGTGATTTTGATTTTCCCCTCATTGCTTGCTTTCTGGGCTATGCAAGTACAAGATATTTAAAATAAGTCGCAAGTCCTAGGGGTGACACCATTTCTCTCTAGAGTTTTGAGTCTACGACTTAGTCCTGCGTTCCCTACCCATTTGCATACACTTGACCCATGATTGTTATACCCAATTGTCGATTGTGAAGTGGTGAACATAGTTTCCTTTCCTGGGATTTCTGCGTAGGTCACTACAAGTGGGAAGTGCTTGTGGTACCTGAGACAAATGCATAACAAACACCTCAAGTCCCTTTGGAGGGTGCCCATCCCCATGAAGGTACTTTCACTTTGGGTGATTATTGTGCGAGGGTTACCATAAATGTCTCATGTCCCATGGTTAGTTGGTTTTGGGTACTAAACATCCCCAAGGATAGCTTCCAAAAGGTCTTCTTCATCGTCTCTTCACTAACTAGAAACTTCAAGTTGTGTTACTCCATTCCTTATCATTGGAAGAGTGGGTTGTCTACTCATATCTCACTAGGAATTATTTAGTGGGTACTTGTTTGAAGTAGCATGCCTAGGTTGTGTCTATTCAGGTTGATCGGTTCAAAGTGGCTAACCAATATCTCCATCGTTCCTAAATGGCTAGAAGTATTTCCCAAAATATCACGGACTCATCTTTAGGAAGGAAAAAGCTTGATCCCAACATGCTTGCTAGTGTGTCAAGAGAAGATAATCAACAAAGTGCAACTCATATTCAAACAGTGAACCGACTAGAAGAGAGTCAAGACTTGGAAAACCAAGGAGGTCTTCTAGGACCTAGAAGAGATTGTTCCCCTCCTCCAAGTGATGATTTAAGTCCACCCAAGATCAAGAATATTCATGTACCACCTACAATTAATTTTAATCCTCCTTTGACTGATCCTTGAAATCATCTTTTAGTCAACATCAAGGATTTCCCAGATAAATATTTCGTCTAGCATCTGAATCCTTTGAACCTATGGAACATGAGTACTATTGCAAATACATTGGTTGTAGGGGAATTTCCACTCCTACACCTATTATACCTTTAGGGGAAATAATACAGTTATCCATGGCATCTCATTAGGGGGCACTCATCCCACCACTCTGGTTACACCTATAAGGCCCACTCCTATAGCTACTCCCGATAGTGGGTTTGTTCATCATCTAATGCCCATTAAAAAAGTTGTCCTTTATCATTTAGCATTCCAACCTTTAATATAAATCCTCCCCCTATTGTCCCTAATCACCACTAGGCATCTATATTATCTCATTTTCCTTCGAGCATTGACAAAACCCAATTCCCACACTCACTCTTGGGGCTAGTTTCTTCCTGTTAGCCATTGTTTTGGTCGAAAGTGCCCCTATCGAGGGAACATGGAATTTTATGAGTGGCATTTTTGCTCAAATTTCAAGGTTTTAGATGCACACACCATATGCTCCAGATAATACAAATCCATCCATTAGCAACTTTTTCAAGGGAAATCAAATGAATTATCCTTTAATGGGCCAACCATAGAACTCATTCAATCCGTTTTCCCAAATTCAATTGTCATTTCTCTCCACTTTAAATATTAATTTGATGAATCTCACTAACTACCCACTGTGACATAATTTCAATTTGCCTCTAATCCAAACCAAGTTGACCTCGAACATTCCTAAGTTTGAAGAGAAAGTTGGAGAATACCCTGCAAACCATGTGATTATTTTCCATCTATAATGTTCATCAAACTCATTGATCGATGATTCTATTAAGTTTCTACTCTTCTAGCACACCTTAGATGGAACCACTACCACATGGTATATAAAGCTCCCAAGCTCTACTATTAATGAAATTCCTCACACACTTTCAGTTGCCAATCCTATAAAAAACTAGGATAGAGATGGTAATATCATTCAGATAAGACACTACCACCCTCATCTCTGATCACATCCATGAATGGAGAAGGAGGTGATGTATGATTAAAGCTCAAATCCCTTATGCTTTTCTAGTAGACTAGTTTTTAAAGTCCCTATTGCTCTCTATAGCCGAGGATGTGTCCATTTCTAGGGTCACAGTGGAAGAACATGCCATTGTTAGAGCCCAACAGTTAGACTTGATTTATTCTTACTATAGGGTTCTTTATGACATATTGACAAATGCACTGAGGGTTGAAACGAAAGGAACCAAGCCAAGGCTAGGACCACATGTTCATGGCTTGATTAGTTCTATGGAGAATGCCACAATAAGATAGATATCTAGTCAAATGTGACAATTTCCCTTACACACTAATAACGATTATTATTCAAAATAATGCACATCCCACATGTCCTTCACAAATATCTAGCATCCTCTCTATTCAATATTCTTATCAGAAAGGGAACCAACTCAAAGGAAAAAATAAAAGTAAACATAAAAATCAAGGATATGGTAATAATACAAACACCAATAACAATGTTGGTGGGGGCGGGAGGAGAAGAAGAAAGTGAAATTCCCATGCAAGCTTTGTTGGGAAGATCATCTCACTCATTGATGCCCCACAATGGAGGAAGCACAATGCTTGTTGGCACATCAAGGCACGTCTCAACAAACCTTTGTGCTAATAAATGAATTTCCTCCTCAAGCCCAACAACCCATTGCTAGGGTTCCTAAGTAATCGATGCTCTTGCAAGGGGGAAATCAGGGTGCCCCTTCAAAAGGGGGAAACATCTCGAATACAAATGTCTACATGTGTGAATAAGAGATTAATATTTAGACAGGGGCATGCAACTATGATGCTTTGGAATCTAGGTCCAAGGATAAAGAAGTATCTACATTGCAATGCCCACCTTCTCTGCATATAGATAAATTGGTCGTTGATGCAATTCCATGAGGATAAAGAAGTATCTTCATTGCAATGCCCACCTTATCTGCATATAGATAAATTGGTCATTGATGCAATTCCACACCCTCCCAAGGGTGTTTTACAAAGATATACACATAAGCCTAATGCCAAGGCTACCCAAAATTATAGTATTGTTGAGGATTTAGCCCAGGCACCATGTGTCATGTCTACCTTAGAGGTTATTCAAAGTTTTCCTACACAACCAAAGGCATTGTTGTCGACTATAGGTGGTTTGTACAAGTATGATGCACAATTTATTACCTTCTGCATGGACACTTGCAATCCAAACCTCCCTCGTCACATCGGATTTTAGATTCAAGTCTCATATATTAACACCAACATCTTTTGTATGGAAGTTGATGAAGGAGATTCAACCTATGTTATGTCTCTTTCATGTTGGAGGGATTTAGGTTCTCCATAAATATTTTTTCCACCAACCATTTTGATATATTTTGATAGTCGATCCTAAACCTTGTGGAATTGTAGCCTTATTCCCAATTGAATTAGGGGGGCGGGGGGACAGTCTCGGAAAAAATTGAGGTTGTTGAAACATCATTAGATCATAGCCTCTTACTAGGTCGTAGCTATCTATATGACATGACCACAATGGTGTCATCAGTCTTCTAATTGATTTTCTTGCCTCACCAAGGACAAATTGCCATCATTTATTAATTGTCATTCCAACTACCTAATCCAACCACCCCATCAGGATTAAACATCCTGATGGTGGATAATTCCATAAGGGATTGCAAGAATGTGGGTGTTGGGATGTATCATGCCTAAGTGGGAACCTTTAACCTCCCCCCTTCCCATTTCATATATCGAACCTACCTTGTCATGGGTGAATTATGTGGCCTCATATCCCATGCATTCAATTGCTACTAAGAAGGAACCTATGCATTCAGGCTCATCTTCTTGGGACTCGGGTTTGGAAATTGACCAGGCGATTTATACAATGGGGGCATTGGAGCTTATTCTCCCTCCTATTGGTCCAAGTGAATGTTCTATAAAATGTTCTCCTTGGGATGGTGTTCATTGTTTAGATGAAGCTCTTATAGAGGATATGGTTGATTTTGGCATTCCTTTAGATATTTATGTTCTTTCAAAAGGTCGTCTCCTTAGATTGGACCCATTTGCAATCAAACCCAATACTAATATTCCTTTTAAGAGTAATATCACTACTTGTGGATCCTTAGATTTTGGCATTTTGGGGACTTTAGACATTCTTATAAAGATACAAGTTGGTGTTCCTAATCAATGTTTTCCTTTAGCAAATATTTAGACTATTGTGATGATGAATCTATTTCTACAAACTCCATTGTTGGTTTCAACTTTGAGTTTATTTATGAGTTTGATATTCTTGATTGTAGGTTCTTAGACCTTGGCATTATGGAGTCTTCATTGGTATACTCTACCATGGTAATGAATATTGTGGAGGACATCAAGGTTGAAGATACCCCTATCAAATAACTCATATTGGATCTTTCTTTTTAGATTGTTTAGATATGATCATGGTATTGTTGTTTCTTGGATATAGGTTTTTGGGTTGGATTATTAGTTGCGTAGGGATCATGCTTTGCACATTGTACGATCTAGTTAGGAATATTCATAAGCTTGCATATAGGTTTATGTTTTCCCTCTATTATGATTCATTTAAACATTTTTCCACCTAAATTTCCAATAGGGTTGAACCTATTGGATATTGGTGCACGGACCTTTTCTATATATGTATTTTTCATTAGTTTGATAGAAGAGCCAACCAAGCATGCACACCCTAGTTAGCACCTTTATTTCATTTCTATTGTCGATGTTACAGTTCTCTTTGGCCTTGAGAGCCCTTTTATCCCTAACACAAGTTTGCATTGAATCCACATAACTTCATCTCAAATTTTTCTTAGCCATCCCTTACAGGGCTCCCATTATTTTTATCTTGAATTTCATTGTTGCATTGCATACCATTGCTTGAACTTTTGAGCCTAATATTGTTGCAGGTTTTCCAGTGTTTCTTACTGCATATGTATTCTCTTTATCTTCTTGGATTTTCATTTCTTGCTTTTGCAATTTGTGTGAGGCATGGAGGAATAAATCCAATGGCGAATAATTTGTATTGAACGGGAATATCTTATTTATACAAGTGGAGAAGTGACCTTTGGGTTTCATCTCCCAAGATATATTTGGCCTTCTCAATCATAAACTAAAAATACTTACAATGGAACCATAATCCCTACGAAGTAGATTTCCAACATTTTGAAACCTTGTACCGAAAGAGACAGTTGATGAGTTTCCACCTAGCTCCCAACACCTTTTTACATTTTGTTTGACAAAGGTCTATTCAATGTGCATGGAACATAGTTGTACGCCTTGTGACACTCATATTTTCCACTATATTGTGGCATTTTTTAATTCTATTTCACGCATTTTTAATATGAAAAAGACACAAAAAACAAAAAAAAAGAGAGGGGGGGAATAATTAAGATATTTAATTTTCGTTTATGTGGCAGTAAATTTGTGTCAACCTTGAAGAAAGCACCAAGTTTTGAGATTTCTCTTCAAGTTAGGTTTTACTATTGCCTTGGGAGTCGAACCATTATCTTTGAGCTTTTACTCCTTTGATTAGTTACTTATCTAGTCATCATGGAGAAGTTGGCAATACCTCCATTTTTGTAGTTTATATAATTGTTCCTTATTGTGTCAAATGCTCCCCAAGTCACCATTGTATCATGTTTCTATTCAAGGTTTGTCTATAGCATGTGTTAACCATTCCATATATTCGCTTACTTTGCATGTCAGCCTTCCATATTGCCAAATTGTTCTCAGTCAAAGCATATACATCGTATTCTCATGTTAGTTGATGGGGGATGCTCAAATACTCTCCTTCTAACCGATCTTATCCATTGACTTCAACTCATCCATTATGAGATCAAGTTTTAGAGTTATTTTCAATACCTTGGGGCTTGCAAACATCAATGACAAGTTCCCTCACTATTGATAGTGGGAATTCATTAGTGTCCCCTACTTGATATATTCTAATAAGTGTTCGACATTAGTCCATATACTCACACTTGTTGGATTGTATTGGTGTACCTTGACACCCATTATCATTTTTTGTGGGTTGTTCCACATTTGTTAACAATATTTATTAAGGATCGATAATCAAACAATTTCTCCCATGTTTGATTTTGATCATGCATTCACATGGTAAATTCAAACATTTTGATGGGTTGGGATTGAAGGCCATGGTAGATTCAAACATTTTACTATTTCCCGAGTTGTGCAAGACCGTACCACCTAGTTATAACATTTGTACTTGATGGGAGGATTTTTCTAGTTACTTTCACATCAAACATTCTCCTACTATTTTGAGACATAGATCCACACTGTATATGTTCATGGATATGATCTATCTTTGACATGGATCCATTGTGTATTTTTTTCATGGCCATGATCTTACATTTTGCATGGATTCACTGTGCACTTGATTTGCGGCTAGAATTTGTCAAATCTGAGCATGGGTATGCCCACCTCAAGAAGAGAGTTATCTAGTCCTTGCTTGCAAGTAATTTTATGATCTAAAGTTCATTGGACTCCACCACGTTCCACTTGGCATATTTATTCATATTTCATCATCTATTTCGGCTATCATCTCCTCTTCTAATATCATACATTAGGGGTGATATATTATACTTATATTCCCTACCATGGGCCTTGCAAGGATGTTATTAGATGTTATGAGACTTAAATTACATAATTGAGTAAAAATATCATAATTATTCCAAAAGGAAATAATTATTTTGTTACGATTTCATAATTATGAAATAAAAATCATTTAATAATTGAGAAGAAATTTCATAGTGATTTGGCAAATGCTCATAATTGAGCATGGAACTTGTTCATGAATTGTAATTGCTTAGTTCACATACCATCAAGCCTATTTATGATTGTATCGACCTAATTCACATGCCATGAATCATATCTCCAATATCTTCTAAATTCCTATAAGAAGAGGCCAAGTAAATGGGATGGGGAGAGAATCATTTATGTACCCTCACATTGGAGAAATAATGAGTGGTTTCTCCTTGGGTTCATGATCTTCAGAACTATAGAAATCTACATCTCTATTCTATTGATTTTTATGTGGGACTGGAAACCTAAAACTATGTTGTTTTCCATTTCCTCTATGCATATGGAGTTGAATATTGGAAGATACTCTCAGTGTTCCAGGATTGGAGGAACCCATATGACCATTATTAGAGGTGTTGATAGCAAGAGCGGATTTGTGATTGTTCTTTCTATTTATCTTTTTTTTTAGTACATGTACAGGGTGGACACAACTATTAGTACTGATACTAATTCTCAGTGAATAATGGAGAGAGCAGAGCAACCAGAACAAGGTCCATCAGGCGCGATGATGTGACTAGCTAGAACTAGAAGAAAAATCAGACAGTTTGATTCAATTATGGTCACAATGAACCATGTAATCAAGGAATGATGTAGAGAGTGCTCGAAGTATGGAGGAGGGAATCATCCATCGTGAGAGGAAGATTAGATCAAGTGCCCGTGCCAAAGAAACAAATCTGAAGTATTCCTCCAATAGAAGATGCGAACATGGATGGTGATCAATGGCTCAGATCCTCAAATCTCATATCAATGGTCCATATATTTTCAGGCTTGTGAAAGTGCATGGGTGTTAATTAATAAGCACGACCCTGAAATAATACCACTTGGGACACATGGCACCCTTGGAAGCTTTCACGCTACAAAAAGTGGATTTGTGAAACAACCATCACATGAGCCAAAAACCGCTCACCTAGCCCCACGGAATATACATGTGCCTTGTCAACTGACAATCGATGTGACGTAAAGGAAGGACCTGCTCCCAATAAGTTGCACGATCGACAAATCACGGAGATTTGTCTTTTAGAAGATCCATGGTCCATAAGTCTTCAGGTTCCCCAACCTACTCTGGCATTAATTAATACACACAAATCTGAACGAATACCACCTGGGACACGTGGTGCCCTTAGAAGCTTTCAAGCTCCCAAAAGTGGGATTGTGAAACCATGCCTCCTCCTAGCTTGAAACCGCTTACGTCCTCTGACGTGGAAAAAGGGGACCACGTGTCAATTTGTTTTTCCCCGCTAATAAACAATTGCCATGTGTTTGGACTCCCAACTGCCAAAATATTAAATGCTACCCCGCACCCAGTCACCTCAGCCGATGATGTTGCACCACATGTATTTACATTTAATGCACCATTTTGGAATATATATCCCTAAAATCCTCCATAATTCAAATTTTCAAATCTCCAACAGCTCCAAGAATTACCAATATCCCACCTTTTCTCAGTATGTCTAGAATGCCATCTAAGCTCCTTGATTCCTCCATTGCCCCCAGTTGATACCCACTATCATTTCTGCATATGGCCTCTGCATCAGAATCCTCAGCTCCAAAGCCTTCAATCACAACTTACTCACAAGACGATCACCTGGAAGATGTGTTGGTGAAGTTTTTGATCCCATACTAACAATTATGGATGTTCACCCAACCGCCTATGAAGCTCAGATCCATTTTAATGAAGGGTGTTATTTCTTACGACTTTAGGAATCGGAGCTGCTCTTGGAAATTGTCCCCAAAACACGCTTGTTTTTGGAATTAGTCACTTGGTGCATTGAGCTTTATTCATGAGAGAAAAGGGCCATAATGGATCAGGATGGGACGGTCATATGCTCCATTAACAAAGAATTCATTCAAGTGATGCTTGAAATATCCCTAGAGGACTCTCGACAACACTTTGATGAGGACTTCTTGAGTGCCAAATATAGGAATCGGATATGGAATACAAAGAGAAGTTCCTTGGGTCTCTACTGCCTCCCAAAGCTAAACTACCGTCGGGTCCTCTCCCTTACAGGTCAGAGATCTTTTCTGAACTGACCCAAGTGGCAATGTCAATGATATTCCAGGTGCTTGGGTATAACCATGACCATTTGGTTGACGATACCATATTTGGTATGATAATTACAATGTCCCCCCCATCTGGTGAGCCTGGTGTCAAGTTAGACTTTGCCCTCTTCCTTACTGAAATTATGCATGACCTTTTGAGTACCTTCTCTACTATTAAATTATTTAGGTTCCAATCATATTTATTTTACACGATCATCTATCACTTTCCCTATTGCTTCCCTAAGCCAATCCTCGAGTTAGTTAGATTTCATCCTGTGAATGAAAGATATAGTGACTCTGTGAACAATGTTATGTATAAAGTATAGTCTATCCTATATGGTAGTTTCTCCCACGGACTATTTCATGAATGTAGAAAGTTACTCCAATTGATTCCATACTCATATGTAAGAGATTGGTTTTTGTATGAGAATCACACTGAAACTAGAATTTGTGGTTCTAAAATCCTTCCTTACAAACTCCCATCTTTTTTTACTCCTAGATTGTTTGCACTTGAATACATCTGTTAGAGGTTTGACTATGATCAAATACATTTTGTCATAAACAAGAGTGTCATCACATTCAAGCTTCCAAAGGAGATTGGTCCTTTCTTGGTCAAGACCATATTAGCTCAAACAATTGTAGAAGATATGTTTAAGAATTTGAACCATTCACTAGGATTCAAGTGGACATATGACCCACATGGGGTCATATTAGAAAAGAGAAGGAAAGATGTCAAAATACATGCATCAACCACATGAGCAACTAGATAGGATTGCCAACTTGGAAATTTGGGAAGAAGTAGAAAAAATCCTTCGACTTGGTATCCAGTCGGAGTCACAATTGATTCCAACTCAAGCCAAAAAGGATGCAGAGGAAAAAAGGTCTCACACAGAGTTCTCCTCTAATGTAGATGTGAAGGAAGTTAAGGGAGGAAAGGAAGACTCCAAAAGTCAAAGATGGAGCAGTGGTCAGCTATCATTACCCATCAATCTCAAGGGAAGGTAACCTCATCTTTGGTTAAACCATCTATTACCATAAAATGTTTTTCAACTACTCAATCACCCCAAGTGCAAGGAGCTTCTTAGACTCCTACCTTCAAATCCAGACTAATTGGGTTGTTTCCCAAATTTGGGCCAAAAGTGTTCATTTGAAAAGGTATTTGTTCCCCATAGCAGAAATAGCTTCAGGAGGACATCCTCAATTATTATCAATAGTAGATTTGAAGCAGGGGAATTTTAATATGGGTGTTCTATAGACAACTAATTTGGGTGGAAGGATGAATCCAGACAAGTACAAGGCCACTCTATTCACCTATAATATGTATGCCTTCAGTCGTATAGATAAAATTGAATGGAACAGGAACACAAGGAAAGTACTTGCTAGAGATGTGCTAAAGCCTACAATGAATGTTAACAAGCTACAAGGCACAGTTAACAGATTGGAGAGGCAACTCATAAATGAGAAAGGGGCCAACAAGGTCAAACAACTTAAAATCACAAAGTTGGGGAAAAAAATAGTTTAAAGGGGTATAGATCCACTTGATCTTGCCCCTGTATAAAGTTTGTTCAAGGAAAAGGACAATGAGATTCAAATTCTCAAGAAGAAATTAGAAGTCCTTGCCACTGAACATGTCCGCACACCAGAGTTGTTGGCAATTACGGAAGAAAAGGATCAGATGGCTAAGTTTGTCCAAGAATATAAAACAAAAATAGAGAAGTTGGAGAAAGAGGTTAGTGACCTGAAGCAAGAAAACTACAACCTTATATATGCAAAAGGTGCTACCTTGCTTTAATCTGCATTAGTTGGCCCAACCAACCAGTTGGATAACACAATGGATGACATGAGCTTTAAGGAAGCAAAGTTGAGCAAAATCAAGGAGGGCCTCAAGAAGAAAGAGGAAGAGGTGGATATTTTAAAATAGATGGTATAAAAGAGGGATGCAATGATCATTGATATACAAGACACCAAGGCCAAGTTGCAGAAAGAGGTTGATCACCTCATTGAGAGGCATTCATGGAAAATATGCACTCAAAGGATCCAAACACTTAGCTTGGTACCATATAGCAATAGTGTTGACCAGGAACTTGAACCATTTTGTTATTTCCTAGGATCAATGGAACTTGGTGGCCACTACATTATAGGATGCCAAGAGGACCTTCACAAAATTAGAGAACAAACAAGAAATTGCCATGCCAGTCATCGATATTCTCAATTCCAACACTAATAAAGAGTTGGAGGCAATAGCAATAAGGGACAGAACCAAAATCATAATGGAAGACTCAAATCTAATCACATAGAATAAGTTGGCCCAAATGGTGCATGACAAAGCCATCCAGTTGGCCAAGGATTTTGATTCTTTTAAATTCATCTTCAGTGACTGCCTCAATCAAGGCCTTCCATCCCCTTAGGATGGAAATGGAGACCTCTGAGGCAACCTGTCATCCCATTGATGGGTCATGTGTGATGATTTTTCATACGTTGTCAATGTGTTGTGAAATATCCATGATATGTTAATAGTGTAGAAGATTTTGTTCTCAAAATATGTACATATTTGTGCAAGTTACTTTATATGTTAAGCTACTGAATTCTTTATTGCTCGATACACATTCTTCCATTCAAAGAATAATATTTACTCTCAACAATACTTTGTATATCTATATCGGTTAACTCCATCACCTCTTATATCATCAAAATTTGAACGTATTTTATGTCAAAAACAATGCATGCCTAGCTTATTACATCTCATGTTCATAATGCTCAAATTCTGATAATTCAAGAAGTTCGAGAGAATGCAAGAAATATATGTTTCTCAAATAGAAAGTTACAATACACACAAACATAAAGTTTATTGATTCCCTGGCATAGTTCCATAGCATCCTTGGAACATCTCATGGACCGACATCTTTTCTGGTGGCGTTGGTGGGGACGGAGAAATTGAAGTTATTATTCCTTGGGCACGACAACGATTGAATCTAAGTCTTGGTAGTGAATGAGAGTTAGACAACTAATTGTTATAGTTCACTTGGAGACTCCACAAAGGAAAACCTAGCATCTAGAAGAAGGCACGCCAGATAAAATCCCACATCTAGGGAATTATTCATCCTACAAGATCCTAAGAGACTAGTCAACTGAAGAAACAACCAAGAGAGGCAGTCCTCCCTGTTAATGGTTGATTTTCATAAGGGTGTCTGTGGAAGACATCATGCATGGAGAGCGATTGCCTATAAAGTTTTGAGGTCTAGTTACTATGGGCCCATCTTATTTGTTGATACTAGCAGAATGGTTAGAGCCTGTATGGAATGCCAAATAGTTGCAGGAAACCAAAATATATTACCACTGACACTCATGCCTATTAAGGTTGAAGCCCTATTTCAAAAATGGGGATTGGACTTTATAGGAGAAATTCATCATAATTCAAGTGGTCAACACAGATGGATCCTCATAGCCACATATTACTTTACTAAATGGGTAGAGGCTATTCCAACCATAGTAGCTAATGACACTATCATCATTAGGTTCATGGAAGAAAATATCTTCTCTAGGTTTCGATGTCCCAGAAAGATAATTATTGACAATGCACAACCTTTTAAGTCTTCAAAATTCATAAATTTCTGCCATTATTATAATAGAGAAATAGTTCATTCAATATCCTATTACCCATAAGGGAATGGATTGGAAGAATCATCAAACAAAATCCTAATTACAATCATCAAGAGAATGTTCACTCAGAACAAGAAGGCATGGGACTCACACCTCAAGTATGCCTTATGGGAAATTAGAATCAACACTAAGCGGTCCATAGGCACTTCCTCTTTCCAGTTGGTCTATGGGAAAGAGGCCATTTTTCCCATCCAACTTCTCCTACCAGTTATGAAGCTACTGCAGCCTAAGGAAGAAGCACCAAACAACATGGAAAGAATAATCCACCAATTAATAGAAGTACAATAGATCAAGGAGCAGCTTGATACCAAAACTCAGCTCTACCAAGACAAAATGAAAGTTTTTTTTTTACAGAAAGGCAATGGAAAAATACTTTCAAGTTAGGTACGTTGTTTTAAAATGGGATGCAAGAAGGGAAGATAAAACGAAGCATGGAAAGTTCAATAATCTCTAGATCCATCCATTTCGTGTCATGACATTGAAAAACAACAACACATATGAACTGGCTCATATGAATGGTGAATTGTTTGGGAACCATGTCAGTGGCAGGTTTCTCAAGCATTTCTTCCATTATTCATCTCTTCAAAATTTCTAAATCATGTAAAATAGCAGATAGAAGCATTTTTCTTCAAGTTATGTTTTTCTACTATTCAAGTAATATTTTCAGTTTTAATATTTCTCTTTTGTGAGTGTTTGCAAGATGAAAGTGAAGTAGCCAAACTTCATTTTAAAGGCAGATAAAATCCATAACCCAATAAAGACAAAGGCATCGGTCTTCAGATCTCGTCCTCTTTTGGAGAAAAAGGTTATCGCCATTGGATCAAATGTTAGTAATGATATTGATTCTTGGGTGAATAATGGAGAGAGAAATGCAACCAAAATAGGTTTCATCAGGTGCGATGATGTGATTGGATATAACCTGAAGAAAAGCAGACTTTTTGATTCAATTATGATCGGTGTGAAATGTGTAACCAAAGGAATGATGGAGAGAATGCTTGAAGTATGGAGGGGGGGATGATTTGTCACAAGAGGAAGTTCATATCAAGCGCTTGCACTAGAGAAATGACTATGCAATATTGTGCTAGTAGTGGATGCGAAGGAGAATGGTGATCAACGACTCAGATCGTTAGATCTCATATCAACAGTCTATAGAGTTTTAGGTCCGTGAAAGCGTATGGGCGTTAATTAATAAGCATGAGCCTGAAAGAATACCATTTGCAACGCATGGCACCCTTGAAAGCTTCCAAGTTCCTAAAATTGGATTTGTGAAGTTGTCATCACACGAGCCTGAAACCACTTACCTCACCCCGCCCTATCATTAAACAGTCGATGTGACGTAAAGGAAGGACCCTCTCCCGATAAGTTGCACGACAAACAAATCACTGAGATTTGTTTGTCAGAAGATCCACATTCCAGGAGCCTTCAAGCTCCCCAACCTGCTCGGGCATTAATTAATACGCACAATTCTGAAGCAATACCGCCTAGGACACGTGGTTCCCTTAGAATCTTTTAGGATCCCAAAAGCGGGATTGTGAAACCACACCTCCTCCCAGCCTAAAACCACTTACCACCTATGACAAGGAAAAAGGCGACCACCCGCCAAGCTAGCTTTTCCCCTGCTAATAAATTTTCAAGTCTCCAAGAGCTCCAAGAATTATTGACATCCCACCTTTGCTCACTGTGTCCAGACCGCCGTCTAAGCTCCTTGATTACTCCATTGCCCCCGACCAATATCCACTATAAATTCTCTCGATGGCCTCTGCATAGAATCCTCAGCTTCAGATCCTCCAAGCACAGCTTTCTCATAGGACGATCTCCTGGCAGATGCGTTGGGTGAAGTTTTTGATCCCACACTCACAATTCTGGATGTTCACCGAGCCGCTTGTGAAGCTTAGATTCGTTTTAATGAAGGGCACAATTTCTTACGAATCTGGGAGTCAGGTTTTCCCTTGGTAGTTGTCCCCAGACCACGCCCATTTTTTTAAATTGGTCACTTAATGTGTTGAGATTTATTCATCGGAGAAAAAGGCCACAGTGGCTTGGGACAGGATGGTCGTATGCCCCATTAACAAGGAATTCATTCAAGAGATGCTTGAAATAGCCCTAGATGGCTCTCAACAACATTTTGATGAGGACTCCTTCAACGCCAGATATAGGGAACTAACTATGGAAGACAAAGAGAAGTTCCTTAGGTCTATGTTACCTCCCGAAGATTAACTTATACCCTTTGGGCCTCTCCCTTACAAGTCATAGCTCTTTTCTAAATTGACCCAATGACAATGTTAATGATATGCTAGGTGCTTGGGTATAGCCATGGTTAATTGGTTGATGATACCATCTTTGGTATGATAATTGTGATGTCCCCCCATCTGGTGAGCCTAGTGTCAAGTTAGACTTTTCCCTCTTCCTTATCAAAAGGATTCATGACCATTTGAGTACCTTCTCTACCATTAAATTATTCGTACCAATCCTATTTATTATACATGATCATCTATCAATTTATTTTTTTCCAGTGGAATATTATCAATATGAATATATTAATAAGATGCATTTATCATGTATTTAGATTGTAAATGTTATTATGGATGTTAAGATCAAGTAACCCATTGGGTTTCTAGTAGTAAGATCGGAGTTAAGTCTAATCCAGCCCTTGGTCACAACTTACAGACTTTGTCTTAACTGCTTCTGGCCAAATTATTATTTCAAAATTTCTCTAAACCAGGTCTTTGACCATCCTTCGACTTTTGGCCAAAACAGTTTAGAATTTCTATTAAAAGAAGAGAATTCCTTTACAAGTGGAAGAAATATCAGAGAAAAAAATAGTTGAAATAATTAACAATGGAAACACAAGCCTCTACAGATCAAGTCACTAGTCCGCCAATTTATTTGAGTTGTCATGGAAATGAAAAGTCAAATGTGAGTCACCACTCCATGTGAAGAAAACATATAGCTATTTCTACACCTGGGGAGTAAAAGTGTTTTTTTTTCACTCTATAAAAATAACTATACTTTATTTGTAAAGTACATGAAAGGATAAAAAAAGAAAACACAGTAATAACATTGTCATCCACAAATACTACCAAATGACCAATAGCCAACCATGGCCAGAGCCCCAAACGGGACAAGAAAGAAAATGTTAAAGCCAACAAACCACACAAAAACCAGGCTTCCCCAGCCAAGGGGAGTAAAAGTGTTACTGCATCGGGCCACCATACTTGCAAGAATCAGAAGTTGTCAATGCAATTGCTCATTGCTAGGGTGATTAACGTCGTTGTCACATTTGCCACTACGAAAAAATAATTTGGTCAAAATACTATCCTTGTTATAAGTGTTGCACGTATATCCAAAATTAAGGCTTATGGGTTCAATTAAATAGAATGGTTGCAAACATTAAAATCAAGAAACGTCAACAATGAGGTTGCAACTTATTAACACACATCAAAATCCATTTAAATTGGGAACAATTTCCTCTCTGAGAGGAATTGACGACACTTGTTGCACTATAGTTGACTTTGTCAATTACGAATATTGTATACAATGTTGTGCTCCTACTATTTGACTCGGTTTATATTCCAATCCATCGATTTGGGCTTCGCCAATTATGAGTTGGGCGCTTTAACCATTCAACCATGGATGCTGGATAAAGATCATCAACATATTCATTCTATAATATGAGTATAGACTCAGAACTGAAATTAGGTAGTTCGAGATAGTTATTATAGATTAAGGGTTACTTATATAGTTCAGCCACCATTCAAACCACTTAGGTTAAGTCACGAGGGCATCTACATTTTACTCTCGCCATAAAAGGATTAACCGCAAATTTTATTCAAGGGTTACACCTGTGCAAGACAAAAACAATTTGCCCTTCGCCACCAATTTGTAACCACTCTCAACATTGAGAGGTCTAATATTTTAAAGATTGTTGTCCTTCCAATCCTAGTACCAATTTGTAACCACTCTCAACATTGAGAGGTCTAATATTTTAAAGATTGTTGTCCTTCCAATCCTAATACCTACTACAGTATCTGTTTCGAATTGCATACCACTTGACATTGTTATTGGGAGCATAGTAACGGAGAGGAGTTTCAAAGAGTGGTATCAGGTCATATGGACATGCACTTTGGAATATCAAGGCATCGCACCCATTCATCTTAACCCACCCAAAAAAATAAAATTTAAAATAAGGTAGTTCAACATACCTTGAATAAGGGGTAAGATCGTGTTATATAAGGTCACAATATAATATATTCAAGGAGAAAGGTTGTTATACTTTACCAAAATACATTTAAGTGCTTAAGTATTGGTTTAAATTAGCAACAAACATTTTAATGGACAAATTATGAAACAGAGGAAAAGAATACATACATGAATAATATATAAACCTGACAGGCTGTTCATTCTTATATATTCATAGGAAGATATTCAAACTCGAAATAGTGTCTTGAATGCTTCATTGCAATTAGATCTGAAACTTGAATGACAATTAATGTAGTGCGAGAACTATCTTTATATTCAAATAAGAAAAAAAAAAAAATTATCTTTGAAAAATAATAAATTTATCTTTATATTCAAATAAGAAAAATAATAAATTTACAAAAGAAACACAGTCTAACAATCTCAATGATTGATATATGAGCATGGAATGTTGCAGGTAATGTAGTACAGTTCTCAGCCTTCACATTGACCTTCTAGACTCTCATTACTCGAACCCTCTACTTCATTCTAAGAGGAAGATCCTCAGCTACATTCAAAATGATAATTTTTATAGTCAATTACAATATCAGAGCTACTAACATCTTTTTGAGATAAAGTCTATCACTTGACTAAAAATAAAAGAAATCTCGGATACATTGCAAGAAAATCTGGAAATGCTGAGTTAAATTTGTCTGCTGATCTCAGCCTTTAAATGTTATGCCACCTGTTTCTTCTCTTCTATCCTCTAGCTGCCATGTTGATCCCATGTTGTTCAATGAGAATATTATGGGAATGTCAAATCTCAATGAACTGTGAATTGTCACAGGATTGCCACTTACACTCGAATATGGAATGAATTGCACAACTCATACCCTGGAATCTGGGGTTGATCTTTGACTGATGACCATCGTCCTGAAATGATCTGCCACCTAAATTGAATACTCAAATGCTTCCTGAAAATATTGAGAAAATCCCTAGAAATTTGGATATGATATTTAATTAATGCCTTCAACTATGGAGTTGATCAAACAATGCTTGAAAATCTGGATATGTTGACTTGAAATAGAATTTGCATTTTATTCTCGCAGATATCAAACGAGCAATCACCCTTATGAACTTTCTAGAAGTCCAAAATTTGCAAAACAAAAGAAAAATCCTGGTCTCAGAACATCCGGTAGCGCTTCTGGAAATTTCTGCATTGTTGGCGCTACCGAAAGTCCTGACTTTCTGTAGCATCTTGTTGTTTCCTTGAGGTCTCCTGTGGTGAGAATGTTGACACTTCTGTTTGTATTGCATTGGTACTTCTTCAAGCTCTGAAAATATACTACAACTCCCTTACTTAGGATACTCTGAAATTCCACTAACTTCAATGGTTTTGCACAAATTGTAAAAGGAAGCGAACTCATCAATCTGTTTAATAGCTTTTCAATAAGTTTCAAATGAATTGACACAATCTATTGTTCTTTGCAATACCTAGCCAGAAATCACTCCAACAGTCTTTGCTAATGAAGAATCATATCAAGTATCATTCTAGGCTTCACATCTCGAATTGCAACATGCCAACCATTCTCTACCTTTTCCTCGTCCAGCTTCTGTAGACCATCATAATCACCACGACCATAGCTGTAACCATTGCTCCCAAATCTTGATTCTAATCCCATTGAGATCTATAAATGCAACAAAATTTCGATTGCCACAAAATTCCACCTGTTACTTTGACTGCCACATGTTCTTTTTCCTCTACAGGACAGGACTGATTACTTATATCTTCATCCGACCAAACTAATAAAATTTGCAACTTTATTTGCAAGCCCCTGGTGAATCGGGTGAGCCTAACATATATACATAATTATTACGAGACTCACCATAAGTTGCCCTTTCTCAATAAATTTGATAGAATTGGAAACAAAACTGGTGACAATCTACCAAAATCATGCAGGATTATTGATGACAACCTCTGGGACTTCCTTCGGATACAAATATTGCCAACGTTTCTTAATGCCATTTAATAAGAAAATATTTCCACGAGTCTCCATTGGATGTTCTAGATTCAAAATAGTTGTGGATTATGGTCTTACATAATGCAATCTGTGTAATCATATTGAGTCTATCCTACTAGCAACAACCACATTTTTAAATGTGGTTGATATTCGTCGATCAGCCTATATCAACCAGTATATTGAGTCTATTCTATTAGCAACAATCACATTTTTAAATGTGGTTGATATTCGCCGATCGGCCTATATCAACCAAGTATGGTTGATATAGGCCGAGAATATCAACCACATTTAAAAATGTGGTTGTTGCTAGTGGACTGCCGACCCACCGAAGAAATAACTAAATTAAAAAAATAATAATAATAAAAATATTATTTGGAAATTAAAATAAAAAAAATACATTAAGTTAAAAAAATTAAATAAAAATATTAAACATATTAAATATTAAATAAAATAAAATAAATAATTTAATATAATTTAACTTAACTTAATTTAATTTCATTTCATTACTTTACTTTAATTTAATTTAATTTAATTTTTAATATGGTTCAATATGTTTTATTTAATTTAATTTTTAATATGTTTTAATTATTTAATTTAATTTAACTTAACTTAACTTAACTTAACTTAATTTAATTTAATTTAATTTAATTTAAAAAATAAAATTACTTTGAAAAACATTATAATCATGAAATAATTAATAATAATAAATACTAATATTTATGGAAAATATGGAGAAGGTATCCATGAATGTAAGATGTGAAATGACATTTGTAAATGTATTTGATATTATAAAAGCATGGAAGTAAAAAACATATAGTGTATACAATGAAGAAAAATAATATAAGAAAAAGTTAAATACTTTGAAATTGGAATTTTTATTGAACACATACAAAAATAACATATAGGAATAAATTTGATTTGGAAAGAAATGTACAATGCAAAAACATTATTAAATATTGCATAGATGTTTTTATTCATAAAATTATTTTTACAGGGAGAGCAAGTTAAACTTCAGTAACTACAAGCAGCCTAGCAAATAAATAGCTAAATCAAAAAATTAATAAAAATGTTATTTGGAAATAAAAATGAAAAAAAATACATATTAAGTTAAAAAAATTAAATAAAAATATTAAAACATATTAAAAATTAATTTAAATTATATTAAATTAATTTAAATTAAATAAAAATATTAAAATATATTGAAAATTAAATTTAAAATAAAGTAAATTAAGTTAAATTAAATTAAATTAAAAATATTAAGACATATTAAAAATTAAATTAAATAAAAATATCAAAACATATTAAATTAATCTACAACATATTAAAAATTAAATTTAAAAAAAATATTAAAACATATTAAAAATTAAATATAAATTAAATTACTTAATTAAATTAAAATAATTAAATTAAATTAAATTAATTAATTTAATTTAATTTAATTTAATTAATTAAATTAAATTAAATTAATTATTTTATTTTATTTAATTTAATTAATTATTTTATTTAATTTATTTATTTATTTATTTATTTATTTAATTACTTTAAATAATTTAATTAATTAATTTAGTTGGCTAACCATAGTTATTCGTGGTTTACTATGGTTATTCATGGTTGCCCATCATGGTTGGTTATGACTAACCATGGTTATTCAGGGTTGAGCATGGTTTATTATGGTTGACCATTGTTGACTATGGTTATTCATGGTTGACTATGGTGAATGATGGATGACCATGCTTGACTATGGTTGACCCTATGGCTAACAATGATAGACCCTTTGGTTGAATATTGTTTACTATTATTAGCCAACCATGATTGACCTTAGTTGAATATGGTAGACCATAGTTGGTTAACCATGGTTGTTAATGCCAAGCTATGGTTGTTCATGGTTCACCATGGTTTTTCATGGTTGACCACAATTGACTTTGCTTGACATTCGTTGATTATGGTTGGCCATGGTTAACATAAATGACTTTGTATGACCATGGTTGAATTTGGTTGAATACTTTACTATGGTTGACTATGATTAAATATGGTTGACCACGATTGAGTTTGGGTGACTCTACTTAACTCTGGTTGATTTTCATTGAAAAATTATTATGGTTAACTATGGTTCGCCATGGTTGACTATGAATATCTATGGTGTGGCATGTTTGAGTATGGTTGAACATGGTTGACTATAATTGATTTTAATACCTTGTGGTTGACTATGGTTGACTTGATGGCTTATTTATGGGTTACAGAAGGGTTGAATTCAAAATAAATGAAAAGGTTGATTATAATTCCATGATTGGTTGAATGTGGTTGACCATGGTTGACTTCCTTTGACTATTGATGACTTTGGTTGACCTTAGTTCATTGATCATGGTGGACTTAAGTTGACTATGGATGACTATGACTCACTACGGTTGACTTTGGTCGACCCTAGCTAGGAGACTGACTATGTTTAATGACTATGTTTAATGATGGATGTTCATGGTGGAATAAGATTAACCGTTGTTGTCCATGATTGAATATGGTTGTTCATGGTAAAACATGGTTTTTCATGGTTGACCATCATTAGTCATGAAAGGATATGGTTGACCATTACTGTTCAACTATGGGTGTTTATGTTTGGGCATGGTTGTTCATGTTTGATAATGGATGACCATGGTTTACTATGGTTGACTATTTTTGTTGATGATTGACAATTGAAAATTGACTATTTGTTGAATATTGACTATTGGATGACTACCGTTGACTATAGAATATTTGTTTTCTATTGAATCCTAGGTGATTAGTTGTTGACTAATGTCCTTTGAATATTGTTTAAATATTGGCTACGGTTGACCACTGTTATTGATGGTTAACTGTAGACTATTAACTATTTGTTGATTATTGACTCCAGCTTGATGAGCTTGATGATGATGATTATTATTTTCAATTTAAATTTTAAAATTAGTATTATAATTATTATAATAATAGTTATTATTATTATTATAAATAAATAAAAATTAAGAATGACTTATTAATGAAAACATATAAATAAATAATATAAGTAAATAGATCATAAATAAATAAATAAAAATTAAATAATTAGTAATAATATAAGTTCAATTATGTATACCGTATGTCAGAATAGTTAACCTTAATCCATAGTTGATGCTCAACCAAGGTAGACTTTGAACCATGGTTGATTATTCTTTAGGCATGGTTGAATTTAGTGCTTCATGGTTAACATAACCATGAGACTATGGTTGTACATGGTTGACTATGGTTGACTTAGTTTGGCCATAATTGACTACTGGTTTAGCAAGGCTGACCATGGTGGAATATGGTTGATTATTGTTGACCATGGTTGACTTTGGCTGAACTTGGTTGACCATAGTTGACTATGGTTGAATTTGTTTGACAATGGTTGACTTTGTTTACTAATTGATTATGGTTGACTCTGGTTCACCATGGTTGACTATTGTTGACCATGGTCAACCATGGTTGACTTTGATTAACCATGGTTGACTTAGTTTTGGCCATAAATGATTATTGGTTGACCATGGTTGACTATAGTTGATTATGGTTGAATTTGTTTGACTATGGTTGACTTAGGTTGAGTAATTAATTATGGTAAACTATGGTTCACCATGGTTGACTATGGGTGACTTTGGTTGCACATAATTGACTTTGGTTAACTATGGTTGACCTTAGTTGATTATGGTTGACCTTGGTTGATTATAGTTGACTTTGGATGAGTAATTGACTATGGTTTCCGATGGTTGGTTGTTGTTGGCTATTGGTAGCTTTGTTTGGCCATAATTTACTATTGGTTGACGTTGTTTAATTTTGACTATGGTTTACTATGGTTGACCATGGTTGACTTTGTTTGGACATAATTAACTATTGGTTGACCTTGTTTGACTTTTGACATTAATTGACTATGGTTGAATTTGGTTAACTATGGTTGACTTAGGTTGGCACAATTTGCTGACTATGGTTGATTCTGGCTAACCATGGTTGACTATGGTTGACCATTATTGACTGTGGTTTCCCATGGTTAGTGATGGATGACTTTGGTTAATTTTAATCATATAATTGATTATGGTTGACTTATTTGTTTGATCATCAAGCGTTGACTTTAAAATCATATGGTTGATTATAATTCCATTATTGTTTGACTGTTGTTGAATTTGGATGAATATGTTTAACTTTGTTTACTTATGGTTGACTTTAGTTGGACATAGCTGACCATGGTTGACTATGCTTGACCATGGTTGAACATGGTTGACTATGATTGACCATGGTTGAATTTGGTTAACCATTAGTGGCTTTGGTTGAACATGGTTGACTTTGGTTTACTATGATTGGCATTGGTCGACTTTTGTTGACCATGGTTGAATTTTGGTTGACAATGGTTAGATTTTGCTTTTAATTTTGGTTTATTTTTTATTGACGATGGTTGACTTTGGTTAACCATGGTAGACATGGCTGACCAGGGTTGACCATGGTAAACATGGATGATCATGGTTGACTTCCAGGGTTGAATTTTGATTAAATTTGGTTGACTTTTTTATGACTAAGGTTGACCATGGCCGACTATGGTAGACTTTAGTTGACCATGGTTCACCATAGTTAACTTTTGTTTACTTTGGCTGACCATGGTTGACTTTGGTTCACCATGGATTACTTTGTTTGACCATGGTTGAATTTGGTTGACTTTGGTTAATCATGCTCTACCATAGTTAACCATGTATAGGTAAAGTCAACTAAAGTTTATTAAAAGTCAACCGATGGTCAAACAATGTTAACCATGGTCAGCCAACAATGGTTGGCATTTATTGACTTTGGTTGACTATGGATAACCATGGTTGACTGTGGTTAACCATGCTTGACTTTGGTTGACCAGGGTTGACCTTGGGTGACCATGGTTGACTATAGTTGACTTTAAAATCATATGGTTGATTATAATTCCACTATTGTTGAATTTGACTAAATATGGTTGACTTTGATTGACTATGGTTGACTTTAGTTGACCATTGTTGACTATAGAGGACTTTAGATGACCATGGTGCACCATTGTATACCATGGCTGACTTTTGTTAACCACGGCCGACTTCAGTTCACCTCGGTTGACCATGGTTGACTTTGTTTAAGCATAGTTGAATTTGGTTGCCTTTGGTTTACGATGGTCGAATTTTGTTGCCTTTTACTTAACCATGGTTGACTTTAGCTAAGCATGGTTCATTTTGGTTTACCTTCGGTTAACCATGGTTGAATTTGGTTTACTTTGGTGCACTATGGTTTACCATGGTTGAATTTGTTTGACCATGGTTGCATTTTGGTTGACCATGGATGACTATGGCAAACCGTGGATGATAATGGTTGACTTTGGTTGATTATGGTTGAATTTGGTTGACCATGGTTGAATATGGTTGATGGTTGTCGATTGTGTTTAACTTTAGTTCATAATGGTTGACTTTGGTTGACCATGGTTGAATTTGTCTTTAGTTTACTTTTCATGACTATGGTTGACCATGGTTTACTATGGTTGGCATTGGTTGAATTTGGTTGACCATGGTTGACTTTTGCTTGACTTTTGCTTGACCATGGTTGACATTAGCTGACCAAGGTTGACAATGGTTAGCTTT
Source organism: Larix kaempferi (assembly GCA_027924585.1). NCBI lineage: Eukaryota > Viridiplantae > Streptophyta > Pinopsida > Pinales > Pinaceae > Larix > Larix kaempferi. The sequence continues at coordinate 12,543,567 of BSBM01000050.1, read as the reverse complement.
TGGTTGAGCATGGTTAAATTTGGTTTATTTTTTGTTGACAATGGTTGAATTTGGTTGACCATGGTTGACTTTGGGGAACCATGGTTGACTTTTGATTAACGTTTGTTGACTTTGGTTAACTTTGGTTGACCATGCTCTACCACGGCTAAACATGTACAATTTAAGTCAACCTATGGTTAAACAATGTCAACCATAGTTAACCAATTTAGTCAACCATGGCCTACAAAAAAATCAACCATGTTCAACCAAAAGTCAACCACGGTTAACCAAAGTCAAAGGAAACCATGGCCAACCAAGTCAACCATTGTTAACCAACGTCAACCATACTCAACCAAAAGTCAACCATAGTAATCAAAGGTCAACCATTATTAACCATGGTCTACCGTGGTCAACAATAATCAACCATGGGAAAACAAAGTCAGCAATGGTCAACCATGGTAAACCAAACATCAACCAAGTCAAACCAAATTCAACCATGGTTAACAAAAGGTGAACCAAAACCAACCAAAGTCAACCATAGTCATTCAAAGTCAACCATGGTCAACCAAAGTTGACCATGGTGAACCAACGTCAACCAAATTCACCCATGGTCAACCAAAGTCAACCAATTTCTACCATGGTCAACCAAAGGAAATCATGGTAAACCAAAGAAAACTTAGGTCGATCATGGTCAACCAAAGTACACCATGTTCAGTGAAAGTCTACCATAGTTAACCATGGTCAACTATGGTTAGCTAAAGTCAACCATAGTCAACCAAATGCAACTATAGTCATACAATAATGGAATTATAATCAACCATGTGATTTTAAAGTCAACAATGGTGAACCAAGGTAAGCCATGGTGAACCAAAGTCAACAATGGTCAACTATAGTCAACCATAGTCAACCATGGTCAACCAAAGGCAACCAAATTCAACCATGGACAACAAAAGTCAACGTAAACCATGGTTGAATTTTTGTTTGGCCATGGTTGACTTTTGGTAGACTGTGGTTGACTTTGGCTACCCATGGTTAACTTTGGTTGAGCTTGGTTGGTTGTTGATTAACCATGGTTAACTTTGGTTTACTTTTTGTTGACCATGGTTGACTTTGGCTGATTATCGTTGAGCAAGGTATACCATGGTTGACCAGGGTCGACTATGGTTGACCATGGTTGACTTTTGGTCACCATGGTTGAGTATTGGTTGACTTTGGTTCACCATGGTTGATTTTTATTTGGATTTAGTTGATTATGGTTGACCATGGATGACTTTTGGTTCATTTTGGTTAGTCATGGTTGAATTTTATTGGATTCGATTTACCATGCTTGAATGTGGTTTATAATGGTTGAATTTGGATTACCATTGTTGACTTTGGCTATCCATCGCTAACTTTTGTTGACTTTGGTTTACCATGGTTAAATTTGGTTGACTTTGCTTGACTATGCATGATCATGGTTGACCATGCTTGACTTTGGTTGACCATGGCTAACCTTGGGTCACCACAGTTGACTATGGCTGGCTTTAAAATCATATGGTTGATTATAATTCCACTATTGTTTGACTATTGTTGAATTTGGTTGAATATGGTTGACTTTGTTTAATTATCGTTCACTTTAGTTGACCATGGTTGACTATGGTGGACTTTGGATGACCATGGTGCACCATTGTTGAGCATGGTTGACCATGGTTGACTTTGGTTGAGCATGGTTGAATTCGATTGACTGTGATAATGTATGATAATGCTTGGGAATGTTTGGCAATGATTGTATGTGGATGACCATGTCCATCCAAGTTTGACAATGGTTGACTATCATTGACCATGTGGATGATAATAGTATTTATTAATAATAATGTTTTTAATGTTAATGTTTTCTATATCACTAATTTAGAATTATTAATGTTAATGTTGTTAATATTAATAGTAAATTATTAAATTGTAAATGCTAAATTATTCATATAAATGTTTTAAATGTTAATACTATTAATGTTGTTTATTAGTAATAATGTTAATAATGTTATTTGTTTTATGATAAATGTTGTTTTTAATGTTAATTAATATTAATGTTATCCATTTATTAATAATAATATTAATGTTATTAAGGTTAATATTATTATTAATGTTTTATGAATGTTACTAATTTTATTATTAATATTCTTAAATGAAGTAAGAATGATATTGTCAATGTTATAATTTAACCCCATCCTATTAATGATATTATTAATAATATTAATATTATTAAATTAATAATGTTATTAGTATTAAAATAATAATAGTAAATAAAATTTTCCGTTGAAAACATAATATTAAACAAATAATCAAAATGATTAATATTTTTAGAATGCATTTTTATCCATTTTTTTTTCAATATATAAATTAAAATATTAATATTTTATTTTTTATTAACCAAATATTTAATATTATAATATTATTTATTAAGTAAATAAAATACAATTATATAAATAAAATAATTTTTTTAATATTCTTACTTAATTACAAATATTATTATCAATGTTATTATTGATATTATTAATATTATTAATTAATTTATTATTAATATTGGAATAATGATATTAAATAAATAATCAAAATAATTAAGAATTTTAAAATGTATTTTTTATTAGAATTATTTTTCATATATAAATTAAAATATTAATATTTTATTTTTTATTAACTAAATAATTTAATATAATAACAATAAAATATATTTTTTAAATTTATTAAAAATTTAGATTACAATTATAATTCCATTTAATTAATAATTTTGAAGCTAGAATTTAAATTTGAAATTTTAATTATATAGTAAAATTAATCATAAAATTTCTAAAACAAAATAAATTACCAGCTAACCCCAAAAAAACTAATTATTCTTTAAAGTTTGAATCTACTACTTATAACTATTGTCATTCCTATTATAACTATTGTCATTCCTATTAAAAATTAAGAGAACTAAAAATTATAAATAACATGATTTTTCAATCATGAAAACTATAAACTCATCCAAAATATATATTTTAGAATGGATTATTTTATTTAAAAAAAGTATTTAAAGTATTTGAATTTGTTGGCACTATATCTTAAGCTGGCAATATATCACATTAAGAAATCCAATTGGACGATCCACATTTATTTGTCTCTTATTAAAATGAAATTTATATTAAATAAAATGAAGTTTAAATTTAACACAAAATCTATGGTTGAAATGTTTTATTAAATTTATTAAATCAAATTATTAATATTAAAATACAAAATATTGTATTAACATGAAATCCATATTGGGCGATGAACATTTTGTTTTTTCATAATGACCAATATAAGTGGTCTTAGCTTTGTAAACAAATGTATATATCTTCTATAATAATACATTAGAGTTTTTAATTCATAGAGACATCCTTTTTCTTTTTTATAAACTAAGTTAAAACTTTAATATTGGTTACATTAATATTACAATTACAGTTTAAATGCAAACATTTAAGGTTGATATATTTGTGATTGAAACAAAACCTATAAAATCCCTACATTATATAGTTTAATATCCCTAATAAAATCCCTACATTATATAGTTTAATATCCCTAAGTCAAATTGATGTAATAAATTCGATTTAATTTACTTTGCAACAGCTGGAAAACTGTAGTTGTGAGGAGTGCTTCCTGCGTGCACAAGCTCGTGCACGGCTTGAGTTTCCTAGCATATTCCAATTTTCCATTTCCTCTCCCCTTATATCAAACAGATTCTATTTACTTATTCTGTTAAATCAAACTATTCTACTATGCACTTTAAGGTATAATATTTTCATAGCTTATTTCAAATTGGCCTTGTGTAGAGGAATGAGATGTAGGTAGCTTATCGGTCTCAGCACAAGTTTTGTCCATGTATAGGTTCTTTAAAGGCAAGGAGCGTAAAGAAAAGGTCAGAGTAATGAAGGAAAAGAACCATGAAGTGGGAGCTTCAGTAGGTCATTTTGATGGTGTATGTGCCAACAATGTATGTGGGTTGGGAGGACATATAGAACATCAAGGCAAGGAGGTGTCATTTAAAGCCAACGGAGGAGAAGGAACTAACAATAGGGCTGAAGGACTTGCTTTATTATTATTACTGATGTCGGCGGAGGCACTTGCAGTGACAGATCTTCGAGTCTACGGAGACTCCGAGCTGTGGATTAAGAGAATGAACAAGGAAATCAGCTTTCACAATCATGCCTTGCAAAATCTGGGATATAGGGTTGATCTTATGGTACAAAAATTTCACAAGGTAGACTTTGTACATGTTTTCAGAGAGCAAAATGACAAGGCAGATGGACTATCAAAAGGAGGTCTGCTTGAAGAGGTGGACATGTGCAATATAATATCAATCGATCAAGACTCCAAGGAGGATAAGCATAGCAGGCTAAATGTTTTTTTGTACTAAATATTTTCTGGTTTATGCTTTAAGCCATAGCTTTTCTTACTTTTTTGGGTTATGCTATTAAGCCATAGCCTTTCTAAATTTGTAAAGTTTAAAAATGTTTGGATTAATCAGACTCCTTTTATTTTTGTATAGTGCTGGTTAAGGCACCTGAGGAATGTATTCAGACTCTTTATGACGAATGAATATGATTTTTTTTTTTGGAAAAAAAAAAGGTAGCTTATCGGTCAACTTATCGGTCAATTGAATGGTGATCTCCTTATAAATCTCAAGTTGTTTATGTTTTTTTTAATTGGCATTTTAATTCTTGAAATTATTGATGTGTTCTATAAGATGATATCCCTCCCACGCCCATGTTAATTGAAATCATTTTCATATTTTTTATTTTATTTTATGATAGTCCATATTAATTGAAATTATTTCTATATTTTTTATTTTATTTTATGATAATGTTCATATACATATTAATTGAGATAATCTTGATAGTTTCAATGGTCATGGTGATCTAAATAAAATAAATTTTTACATTTGTTTTAATTAATTGGAGGTTGTTTTTTAATAATAAGTGGAAATTTTTTAATGCCATGCTGGAATAATGATCTTCCTCACAAATCCTATTTTCTATATTTAATCAAATTGTTGATTTCATACCTATGTAATTTATCATAAATAATTTTTTAATATAAAAAATTAAGTATTCTAATTAGAACAAGAAATACATTTAAGATTTTACAAAAACATATTCTTACCAATAAATAGAATAAATTTTTACATTTATTTTAATTAATTTGAGGTTGTTTTTAATGATAAGTGGAAATTTTTTAATGCCATGCCTGAATAATAATCTTCCTCACAAACCTTATTTTTTGTATTTAATCAAATTATTTCAATTTCATACCCATGTAATTTATCATAAATAATTTTTTAATATAAAAAATTAAGTATTCTAATTAAAATAAGAAATACATTTAAGATTTTGCATAGACATATTTTTACCAATAAAAATGTATTTGTGATTTTAGAGATCCATGTATACAAAAATGATCGATTATTAAAGATACAGGAAAATTCCTCTTTATTCACAGACTCGTCAAAATGTTTGGTGAAAAATAAATTTATAAATATTGGGAAAAATAATTTATAATTTTGTAGCAGTATATCTATATCCTATAAATAGAGACAACAGATTTCTAGAGCAATGTAACATGTTAATGCTCAGGTTGATTCATTGTATATACATCGATTTTAAGCATCGAGACAACAAATTTATAAAAGAAAGTAGCAGGTTGATGCTCAACCTTTTAAAAGCCATGGAATAGATCCAGAATAGTCGAGCAATTCCGATTTTATTAATCGATCCAGATACACTCATATTTCTTTGATCTCGTCAATAAATCGAATGTTGGCTTGAAACAATATCTTATATAAATTTGTTTGTAAAATCAATATAACAAATGTAATCACTAATAAATAACTTTTCTATTTTGTAAAATTGAAAACGCAATTAGGTATACATAAAGCCGAATCAGAATTTATTGAAAATTGGACCAATTGATCATTCTAAATGACACTCCATGTATTCATCTTATTTTAAAGTTGACTAACATATTTAATAACCTTTTGTTATATCCGCAACACATATATATACTCTTTTATATTTTACATATATATACTCTTTTATATTTTGTATAACTCTTTTTAAAATGAATCAAATAACCATTTTGTAGAATCATAGAACAATTTATACACAACCTTAAGAACCATTGATCTGATCCATAAGGTTGAACCAGAACTGAACAACTAAATCTACATATTTCACCCAAATTAGACCCAACAATTTATTAAAAAAAGTAAAAAATGATCAATACTAATTAGCAGTTATGGTTACTTTTAAGTGAAATGTTTGAAATTTCTTTTAACTCTTAGTTAGACGTATTTGAATCTATTGTATAACCTGGGATGATGGGTGTTCTTGACGACTTTCTGGCCATATTTTCTCCATTTATAACCATCGTCCAACACATCTACATCGCTCATAGTCAGCTTTCTTCTATATTTCACCTTCTTAATCTTCACATCACATAAAATATAAATGGAACACTTTTATTCACATTTAATTCAACATTCGCAGCTATAAGAAGCTTTTATTACAGAATCAAAACCTCAGCCATAGGCAGCAATGATTGATTAAATAAGGCGGAGTCCTTAATTAACTTTCGTAATTAGCTTCAGAGCTTTTGGAAAACCGTGAATCCTTGCAGGAATTTAAGTGCACATGCGTAGCAAAAGGGACAAAGTAGGGGAAGAGTCTAACGCTTCGACGATTTCGCCGGGCGTTAGACTACTCCGTCACCGCGCCGTCCACCCGCTTCCGTCTCCGTGATCTCTTATCCGGGCCCAGAGAGCAAAATCGTCCGGCCATCTTTCCGTCAACCCCTTCAAACTCCGGCATTTGCTTTCCCGACTCGTCATCGGCCCCGTCCCGTCATCGGCAATCAATATGCACTGCACGGTTCTGACGAACCCTCCACCATCAATACGCAGGGGACATTCCGGCAACCGATATCGACAATCCGCCGGCCAAGTTACCAGACCATCTTCATGCCTATCATGCATGCCATGGATACTCATGCCATCACTTTTGAAAGCTATCATCCGCCAGTTATCCCACTCAAATTTGAATTTTGAAACGCCTGCGCTCCACCACCCGCCTTTGCCTTTTTTGAAACGCCCGTGATCAACCCTTTTTTGAAACGCCCGCATTTTTGTGTTTTCAGGACCTGGTGAAGTTGTGTGGGTAGCTCATGATACAATTTCAAGCCCTGGTCTTATGGTGGAGGAGAATAAATGCCGAGTACTTCCACTGGAAACGTTTGGTGTGATACAAGAGGAATTGGGAGACGAGCTTAAAAGGGACGATGTTAAATCTGTGCTGCTTGCTTGAGCGAGTTTGCAATGGAAGGCAATATCTGGCTGCTCAACAATTGCTGTCACGTTTACCGTGACATTTGTTTGAAGAATGGCTCGATCGCCAACATAAGAGTTTCCCTCTCTGTAGATCTCTTTTAACCCACAGGTTGAAAGAGAGAAAAGAGAGTTATCTGTTTACAGAGCAGTTATGAAAGAAGGTATGTTGACAGTCCATGTCAGCGTGTTGTGTTTGTATTGAAAAAAAATGTGCAATAATTTTAGTTTGTATGAATGCACACCATTGTTTTATTATAAATAATCCATAGCCCTACTTGCTAAACACAACACAAAAGTTCCCAAACACAACTGGAATTTGGGCTAAGTTTCAAAATTTTCAGTTTCCATTTGACAGTTTTGAGCAACTTACACTTCGAACATTGGAGCAGCAAACACTGCTACATAAAGTCTATCTACATATCATGGCATTTCATTCAGCCCTCAATGGGACTCTACTTCATAACCTCTGTAAATATCAAGATTGGTGGGAAGCGCCAACAAATAGAAAGGGGTCACACAACTACGAGACTACACGGCTTCCACGTGATCGACTTTTCTTATGGGAGGAGAGATGGAAGGGAAATTGAACTGCGTAAAGACCTCGGGATTACTAGAACCCAACAAAAAGATGGGCATCCATTGAGCGTTATTGATGACCGAAGCTTGGGCTATGGATTTGATAGTATTCAAGAACAACAAGGCATTGTCAGGTTACACTAATCCCACCAGTCCCTGGTGGGATTAGGAGTTGACTCCAAGCCGAAGCTGACCCGACTGCCTTATTTGGGCTGTTTTTTATTGTTTTATTTTTCTTATTTAGTAATCAATTTTTTTATATCCAAATGTTTTTTATATCAAATGTGGCTGTAGAAAGCTTCTCTAGGCAAGAGTGAAAAATATATCATTACTTTGTATTCTTGTAAAGTCCTTAAGTATTTTTGAAATAGGATGTAGTAGAATTTATAAAAACGGATCGTTCCTCAGTTTAGTTTATAAAGCCCTGGGAAAAGACAATGGTACCCATTATACAATTGATTCTCAACTTACGAGAGATCTAAGAACAATGCATGCAGATAAACAGAGGACATAGAACTTGAAGAACATTTCACACTGTTATACTGACATTGAAATAAGGGTAAGCTAATGTAAAATGCTTTTTTTTTGCTGCTAATTAACTTCTGGGCTAACTGAGTCTTCACTGGCTTCTTTACGATTTGAAGTTGAAATACAATGAAATATTGAGATAGGTGTAGTTGTTCCAGAAGGAAGTTCAGGTATATCTTTTTGCAAATTCGGCAGTTTTGAAACTATTTACTCGAATGCATTTTTTGATTTATCTTACTATGTATTTTTTTTGCCTTTTGATGCAGGCTGCAGGTTCATGCATAAATTGCTGATTATTCAATGTACGAGTCTGCATTTTAGATGAAATGCGAAGGCGTGGACATAAATATTTTTTTTTCCATGCTAATAGTGTTCCAGCTATAAAATGTACTTATTCTTCACATTAATTTCAATTATTTTTTAAATCAAAATATTATAACATTTCTTTTGTTTTTTTTAATATTATAATGTTTCATATCTCTTATAATTACATTTTTATTTTAAAAATATAAAAAGTTTCAGTTCGTTTGAGTAAAACATGAACATCAATGAAGATTAAAATTTAGTTATGGTATGGTTCTTTACTTTTGTAATTTTTACAATGTCCCATGTTATGAAAGCTTTGTGATAGAACTTATATTTCTTGTTTTAAATACATGGTAAAGTTTCTAGTAATAAGTTGTATTTGAATTTTGAATTTCGTTATATCAATAAGATCTATATTGGATGAAGAGATTGTTATACTTTTTACATAGGTTTGATTTCTACATTTTTGGATTTTAAGATTCTAGAGGGCCCAAAATCTTAATCTCTTCTTATTATAGTGATTTTATGTTTTATAGTATATCCATAATGTCTATGTACTCAATAGTAAGTTAACGTTCATTTGTATTGAAAAACAAATCACTCTCAAGATATTCATCATGATAACTTGTGAATTTAATATATTAATAGTGCACACTTTTTAATATTGTAACTTTGATCTTATTTCTCAATTCATATCATATGTTAAATGGTGCATCAATATTACATTTTAATATAAGCATAGCACAAATAACACTATAAATGCTTTCAATGTACTAAAATATATTGTAACAAGCCATCTAATGAAATATCCACAAAAGTGTAAAACTTGAACACAAGAAAGAAAACCAAAATTCTAATTTAGTTTAGGTAGTATTGAAATATTATACATGTGATCATTTCATTGCAAGGAAGATAACTAAAAAAATGTTACATAAAATTTGAACAATTCTTTTGTTTTAAATTACCTCAAATTCAAAACCAAATCTAATTATAAATGAAAACAAATAAAAACTCATCTATATAATTTGTTTCTATTTAATTTAAATTCAATATTAATTTGAAAAAAAAAAATTAAATAGTATAATTCTTTTTACAAAATTAAAAAACAAATTTCAACTTTCAAAACTTTTTATGGCAAAGCTTATAGTAACGTTTACTTACTCTTATATGCGATACCTTGGGTTTTGAGTGTTAACTTGTTTCCTTGTATCTAAAAAAGATGAGTTCTTAAATTTTAATTCATAATTTATTGGTTGTTTTGTATGGTACATAATAACACTTTTTAAAGCTTGCAGTCCTAAGAAAAATATTATTAATGTTTCTCTTAAATATTTCATGATTCTCAAAACTGACAAAAAAATCACTAAAATGTAAATTATAAATCCCTCATATCAACAAATTTAAACTAATTAATGCAAATTCTTTCATTCTCAAACACCATTATAACTACAACTTAAATTTAAAGTACCAAATATTTCATTGTCAAATGCCATTACAACTACAATTTTTATTCTTTCTAATGATTTTAAGGTTTTGGGATATTGCATCTACCTATTATAACAATTACAAGGAAAATGCATATACTCTTGTTACTATTTATTTTTGTAATGAATTTGATGTTACTTTGTAATTAAGTTGTGTAATGAATTTAATGTTAGTGAATTACAACTAGGTTAATCAATGTGGCATAATTGTTTATACCTACTTAGAAGATCACTTTGGATACATGAAAAATACTAAGCAAACAATAAAAACAAGCATCCTTACACCACCATCATAGGTATGTATTCTCAAACATATTATTTCTCAGTTACATATTTATAGGTAGCATTGTTAATGTCTTAACATTGATCATATTATTTGTAAACTCTCGTTGATAATATTACTTGTATAGGTCATCGACTACTCATGATTATGTGATGTATGTTTTTCTTTCTCATTATTGAATAGTAACTTTGATCTATTTTATCTTTGCAACTCTTGTTATTGCCTTTGTAAATCTTATAACAACAATGCATAAGAACTTGAATTGCTACATTACAGAGACCATATTATTTACTCCCATAGCTTCACATACTTGTCATGACTTGTAGAAGAAACCATGCATGTTGCCTCAAAATAAACTTGTGTTGATCTAGGTGGATATTGGTTGCCACCCACTTGTTCCATTGATTTAGAATGGTTCCACATCTTGACTATTTAACTTTAGTTTTTTAGGTCCCGAATTTTTGACATATTTGTTTTTAGCATTTCCCTGGTGTTTTTTGTAGACATAGCTCATGCATAAATCATGAGTTAATCTTTGTAAGAGACAAAGAAACACCCTACACCATGTTTGTATGCAAAAAATGCAAATCTGGGAAGTTGACATATCAACTAGCCTCCCCAAGGTTCACATTTATTTTTGCCACATCGGGAGAGGAAACAGGGCTCAGGCATCTTAGTTGGTTGCTAGAACGATAACAGATTGTTTTCGTCATCATTTAGCATGATTGATGATGCTTATGGTTTTCCAAACATCCTCTTCATCACTAAGACCCATGCCAATCTTGTTTGAACACTCCTAGACATTGCATAAGACAATTGGCTTTTGGCTAGTAGACATGAGAGTAGGTGCTCAAATGATGTTAAAGGTTTAGGTGGGGTAGCTTGTTTGAATCAGGATTTCCTTCAGAGTAAGGTATCCATGGTAGTCTCAAACAAGTTGCCAGCTTTTATGTGGATTTGGGTTAGAGGTTTGGATCTTCTACCCAAAGACATCTACATCACAGTATGTTGCTTCCCCCCAACCTCATCTTTGTTTTCTATTCATAGCAACTCAGTTGGGGATCCCTACCTAGACTTGTATGTTGGAATCACTAAATATTCAACAATTGGGAAGGTCATCCTTCTAGGCGACCTCAATGCTTGCACCAAAGCTCTTAAGATCCCTTTCCACAATCGATTTGAGGATGTGTTTTGTATTAAGAAGTTCCAAAAACTTCATCGAGTGTTTGGCAATGCTTTGGGGTGCATAACAACTCATGGTAGGCACGTCTTATAGCTTGGAGAGTCTCACGAGCTATTGATATGGAATGGATTCTCTTGCTTCTCAAAGTCCCATTACTTCAAATACTTTCTTCATTGTGGGGGAGATAGTGTATTAGATTACTTCATGTATGGCTAGGACCTACTATTTTGTGCACCATTTTTTAACTACCCCCATCCCTTAGTTGACCATGCCCTCGTTTCTTTCTCCCTCCATGTCAGTTCTTCCCCTCCCTTGACCCCCTTCCTCAGGGCACACCTCAAACCACTATCCTTTTTTATGAGGGAGACCCAGATGCATTCTCATCTCCCCTTCGTGAGAGGCTTCCTTTTGAATCCTAATTCTCATCTCTCGTTTTAACATCCACCAAATAGAAATATCTCTCATCCACCATTTGGAAAGCAACCCTCGAGTCCCACCCCTGCGTCACTCAATCCACTTCCCATTCCCCAAAACTTAGCTCATGCCCCATGCATTGGTGGTATGACATATATTGCAAAGCTCTTCATAGCTAACTTTTCCATGCCTTTTCTTGTGACCATAGCTCTTATCCTAGCCTGAAAGCTTCCTATCGTCGCCTTCTTTGTCAAAAGAAATGTCTCTTCATCTCATTGAGGAGACACGTATTCCATGCTTCCCTTACTCTCTCCCCCAAAATATTTTGGTACACCATATTCCCCTGCCATTCCCCCATCCCGCCTGATCTAAATACTTGTTTCATGCTCTCCTATAATCTATTACCTCTACTCTATATGATGTCCCCGGACAACCTCTGATTCAAGTTACTTCCACCACCTCTTGCTACTTATTCTCATATTGAGACATTCAAGAGGTAGTATGGGTGATGAATACCAGCAAAACATTTGATGAGGAAGGGATTCAGGTAGAGTTCTTCAAGCATGGTCTTTGTGTTTGGATGATCACTTGGTCCACTTGTTTAACCATGTTGTTTGTACAGGTTTTCAACAGATTTGGTCACATCACACTATTCACCAGATCCATAAATCGCGCCCATTTGTAGGTCCAAACAAGTACATAATGATCATGGTGGGCCACACATTCTCAAAGCTTTATGCTAAAGTTCTTTATATGGATTTTTCCAGAGAGATTGAATGGAGACACCTTAGAGCTAGAAGGCAGGTTGGATTTCAATCTATACATTAGACCATTGATCACATACTTAAACTCTGGGCCATCATTGAGGAGGTGCGACATCGCTCTTCAAACGTTTATTGTTGCTTTGTAGGATTTTGAAAAGCATTGGATTCTATCCATTGTGAGGCCCTTTTCTAGAGTCTTAGAGACATTGACATTTTTTGGATACTCTTGGGTATTGACTGCCATCATGCACTTGGAAGAGTTAGTTCTTGGTTGTCTCTACATTGCACATGGGGTATATAATTTTATTAGCAACACAATTGGGGTTAAACAGAGGTTCCCATTGTCCCCCACGTTATTTGGTATCTGCATTAATGAGTTAGAGTCTTTTTTTCATGGTTATATTTAGGATGACACTAGGTGCCTCCTCCACTAGTTCTTGATATCTATCTTGCTCTTTGCGAATTATGTGGTTCACTTGGCCTCATACTTGGAGAGTCTTTAGAGACAACTAGATGCTTTGGCATTTTTTTGTGACCTTCAACAGTTGATGGTCGACCTAGGTAAAACCAAGGTAATGATCTTCAGTGGGTTGACAAAGGTACTTATGAACCACCATTTCTTCTTTTGAGGGGAGAAGATTGAGATCACCAACACCTATACCTACTTGGGGGTGCAATTCTCAAGGCCTCTCTTTAGTTTGATACATGCTTGTGAACCCCAACTCAAAGGCCACAAATCCTTAGCCCTTCTTGAGAGAAAGTGCTTTTGATACCATTTTCAGGACATATCATCCAAGATGTTCCTCATGGATACCCTTGTTTGGCCCACAATTTATGGATCAAAGGTGTGGGGTCCTTGTTTGCTAGAGTTTGATTGGGAATCAGTCAAGAGAGTGCAGACCCTTCTCCTTTAATGCATCATTAGATGCAAGCAAGAAACACCTCAACCCATTATTCTTGTAGCGTTCAATGCTTGACCCCTTCGGTTTGAGAAAGTGTTGAACCTTATCTCACTTTTGCATTGCATCTAGAGTTTCATTTACTCAATGAGATTTACTAGATGCAAATTATTCCTTAAACTTTACTTCTAGGTTTAAAATTGTCTTTCTCAGCTCTGGAATAAATACCTTGTAGACCTTTGAGTCTCACTGTGACCAATAAACTTTGCCTCACAGGAACTTTGCCCAACAGGAACTGTGCCTGTTAGGAACTTTTCCCAACAGGAACTATGCCTGACAGGAACTTTGCCCAACAAGAACTATGTCTGTTAGGAACTTTGCCCAGCAGGAACTGTGTCCAGCAAAAATGTGCATGATAGGAACTATGCTTGTTAGGAACTTTGCTCAGTAGGAACTATGCCTGACAGGCACTCTGCCCAACAAAAAATGTGCCCAACAGGAACTATGCATGACAGGAAATGTGCTTGACAGGAATTGTGCATGACAGGAAATTTGCCCAACAGAAACTGTGCCTGACAGGAACTGTGCCCAACAAGAACTGTGTCTGACAGGAACTGTGCCCAACAAGAACTGTGTCTGACAGGAACTGTGCCTGGCAGGAACTTTTCCCAACATGAATTGTGCCTGACAGGAACTTTGCCTGATAGGATCTTTGCCCAACAGGAACTGTGCCTGACAGGAACTGTGCCCAAAAGGAACTGTGCCTGACAGGAACTTTTCCCAACATGAACTGTGCCTGACAGGAACTTTTCCCAACAGAAACTGTGCCTGACAGGAACTGTACCTGACAGGAACTTTTCCCAACGGGAACTATGCCTGACAGGAACTTTGCCCAACAGGAACTGTGCCTGACAGGAACTGTGCATGACAGGAACTGTACCCGACAGGAACTGTGCCCGATAGGAACTGTGCATGACAGGAACTTTTCCCAACAGGAACTATGCTTGACAGGAACTGTGCTTGACCGAAACTTTGCCTAATAAGAACTTTTCCCAACAGGAACTGTGAATGACAGGAACTATTCCCGACAGGAACTATGCATGACAGGAACTTTGCCCGACAGGAACTGTGCCTGACAGGAACTTTGCCTGATAAGAACTTTGCCCAACAGGAACTGTGCCTGACAGGAACTATGCCTGACAGGAATTGTGCATGACAGTAACTGTGCCTGACAGGAACTGTGCATGATAGAAACTGTGCCCGATAGGAAGTGTGCATGACAGGAACTTTGCCCAACAGGAACTGTGCCTGACAGGAACTGTGCTTGATAGGAACTTTTCCTGACAAGAACTTTGCCCAACAGGAACTGCGCCTGACAGGAACTGTACTTGACAGGAACTGTGCCTGACAGAAACTGTGCCCAATAGGAACTGTGCCTCACAGGAACTTTGCCTGACAGGAACTGTGCCTGACAGGAACTTTGCCGAACAGGAATTGTGCCTGACAAGAACTGTGCCTGACAGGAACTTTTCCTGATAGGAACTTGCCTAACAGGAACTGTGCCTGATATGAACTTTTCCTGACTTTGCATGACAAGAACTATGCCTGACAGGAACTGTGCCTGACAGGAACTTTGCTTGACAAAAACTGTGCCTGACAGGAACTGTGCCTGACAGGAACTGTGCCCGACAGGAACTTTTCCTGACAGGAAATGTGCCCCACAGGAACTGTGCCTAATAGGAACATTGCCCAATAGGAACTATGCCTGACAGGAACTGTGACTGACAGGAACTTTGCCCAACAGGAACTGTGCCTAACAAGAACTGTGCATGACAGGAACTGTGCCTGACAGGAACTTTGCCCAACAGGAACTGTGCATGACAGGAACTGTGCCCGACAGGAACTGTGCCCGACAGGAACTGTGCCCGACAGGAACTGTGCTCGACAGCAACTGTGCTCGACAGCAACTGTGCATGACAGGAACTGTGCCCGACAGGAACTGTGCATGACAGGAACTTTGCATGATAGGAACTGTGCCTGACAGGAACTGTGCCCGACAGGAACTGTGCCCGACAGGAACTTTTCCCAACAAGAACTGTGCCTGATAGGAACTTTGCATGATAGGAACTGTGTCTGAGAGGAACTTTGCCCAACAGGAATTGTGCCTGACAGGAACTTTGCTCAACAGGAACTGTGCCTGACAGGAAATTTGCCCAACAGGAACTGTGCCTGACAGGAAATTTGCCCGACAGGAACTATGCATGACAGGAACTGTGCCCATATCAATAGCTCGTGAGACTCTCCAAGCTATAAGACGTGCCTACCATGAGTTGTTATGCACCCCAAAGCATTGCCAAACACTCGATGAAGTTTTTGGAACTTCTTAATACAAAACACATCCTCAAACCGATTGTGGAAAGGGATCTAAAAAGCTCTAGTGCAAGCGTTGAGGTCGCCTAGAAGGATGACCTCCCCAATTGTTGAATATTGAGTGATTCCAACATACAAGTGTAGGTAGGGATCCCCAACTGAGTTGCTATGAATAGAAAACAAAGATGAGGTTGGGGGGAAGCAACATACTGTGATGTAGATGTCTTTGGGTAGAAGATCCAAACCTCTAACCCAAATCCACATAAAAGCTGGCAACTTGTTTGAGACTACCATGGATACCTTACTCTGAAGGAAATCCTGATTCAAACAAGCTACCTCACCTAAACCTTTAACATCATTTGAGCACATACTCTCATGTCTACTATCCAAAAGCCAATTGTCTTATGCAATGTCTAGGAGTGTTCAAACAAGATTGGCATGGGTCTTAGTGATGAAGAGGATGTTTGGAAAACCATAAGCATCATCAATCATGCTAAATGATGACGAAAACAATCTGTTATCGTTCTAGCAACCAACTAAGATGCCTGAGCCCTGTTGCCTCTCTCGATGTGGCAAAAATAAATGTGAACCTTGGGGAGGCTAGTTGATATGTCAACTTCCCAGATTTGCATTTTTTTGCATACAAACATGGTGTAGGGTGTTTCTTTGTCTCTTACAAAGATTAACTCATGATTTATGCATGAGCTATGTCTACAAAAAACACCAGGGAAATGCTAAAAACAAATATGTCAAAAATTCGGGACCTAAAAAACTAAAGTTAAATAGTCAAGATGTGGAACCATTCTGAATCAATGGAACAGGTGGGTGGCAACCAATATCCACCTAGATCAACACAAGTTTATTTTGAGGCAACATGCATGGTTTCTTCTACAAGTCATGACAAGTATGTGAAGCTATGGGAGTAAAAAATATGGTCTCTGTAATGTAGCAATTCAAGTTCTTATGCATTGTTGTTATAAGATTTACAAAGGCAATAACAAGAGTTGCAAAGATAAAATAGATCAAAGTTACTATTCAATAATGAGAAAGAAAAACATACATCACATAATCATGAGTAGTCGATGACCTATACAAGTAATATTATCAACGAGAGTTTACAAATAATATGATCAATGTTAAGACATTAACAATGCTACCTATAAATATGTAACTGAGAAATAATATGTTTGAGAATACATACCTATGATGGTGGTGTATGGATGCTTGTTTTTATTGTTTGCTTAGTATTTTTCATGTATCCAAAGTGATCTTCTAAGTAGGTATAAACAATTATGCCACATTGATTAACCTAGTTGTAATTCACTAACATTAAATTCATTACACAACTTAATTACAAAGTAACATCAAATTCATTACAAAAATAAATAGTAACAAGAGTATATGCATTTTCCTTGTAATTGTTATAATAGGTAGATGCAATATCCCAAAACCTTAAAATCATTAGAAAGAATAAAAATTGTAGTTGTAAAGGCATTTGACAATGAAATATTTGGTACTTTAAATTTAAGTTGTAGTTATAATGGTGTTTGAGAATGAAAGAATTTGCATTAATTAGTTTAAATTTGTTGATATGAGGGATTTATAATTTACATTTTAGTGATTTTTTTGTCATTGAGAATCATGAAATATTTAAGAGAAACATTAATAATATTTTTCTTAGGACTGCAAGCTTTAAAAAGTGTTATTATGTACCATACAAAACAACCAATAAATTATGAATTAAAATTTAAGAACTCATCTTTTTTAGATACAAGGAAACAAGTTAACACTCAAAACCCAAGGTATCGCATATAAGAGTAAACGTTACTATAAGCTTTGCCATAAAAAGTTTTGAAAGTTGAAATTTGTTTTTTAATTTTGTAAAAAGAATTATACTATTTAATTTTTTTTTTTCAAATTAATATTGAATTTAAATTAAATAGAAACAAATTATATAGATGAGTTTTTATTTGTTTTCATTTATAATTAGATTTGGTTTTGAATTTGAGGTAATTTAAAACAAAAGAATTGTTCAAATTTTATGTAACATTTTTTTAGTTATCTTCCTTGCAATGAAATGATCACATGTATAATATTTCAATACTACCTAAACTAAATTAGAATTTTGGTTTTCTTTCTTGTGTTCAAGTTTTACACTTTTGTGGATATTTCATTAGATGGCTTGTTACAATATATTTTAGTACATTGAAAGCATTTATAGTGTTATTTGTGCTATGCTTATATTAAAATGTAATATTGATGCACCATTTAACATATGATATGAATTGAGAAATAAGATCAAAGTTACAATATTAAAAAGTGTGTACTATTAATATATTAAATTCACAAGTTATCATGATGAATATCTTGAGAGTGATTTGTTTTTCAATACAAATGAACGTTAACTTACTATTGAGTACATAGACATTATGGATATACTATAAAACATAAAATCACTATAATAAGAAGAGATTAAGATTTTGGGCCCTCTAGAATCTTAAAATCCAAAAATGTAGAAATCAAACCTATGTAAAAAGTATAACAATCTCTTCATCCAATATAGATCTTATTGATATAACGAAATTCAAAATTCAAATACAACTTATTACTAGAAACTTTACCATGTATTTAAAACAAGAAATATAAGTTCTATCACAAAGCTTTCATAACATGGGACATTGTAAAAATTACAAAAGTAAAGAACCATACCATAACTAAATTTTAATCTTCATTGATGTTCATGTTTTACTCAAACGAACTGAAACTTTTTATATTTTTAAAATAAAAATGTAATTATAAGAGATATGAAACATTATAATATTAAAAAAAACAAAAGAAATGTTATAATATTTTGATTTAAAAAATAATTGAAATTAATGTGAAGAATAAGTACATTTTATAGCTGGAACACTATTAGCATGGAAAAAAAAATATTTATGTCCACGCCTTCGCATTTCATCTAAAATGCAGACTCGTACATTGAATAATCAGCAATTTATGCATGAACCTGCAGCCTGCATCAAAAGGCAAAAAAAAATACATAGTAAGATAAATCAAAAAATGCATTCGAGTAAATAGTTTCAAAACTGCCGAATTTGCAAAAAGATATACCTGAACTTCCTTCTGGAACAACTACACCTATCTCAATATTTCATTGTATTTCAACTTCAAATCGTAAAGAAGCCAGTGAAGACTCAGTTAGCCCAGAAGTTAATTAGCAGCAAAAAAAAGCATTTTACATTAGCTTACCCTTATTTCAATGTCAGTATAACAGTGTGAAATGTTCTTCAAGTTCTATGTCCTCTGTTTATCTGCATGCATTGTTCTTAGATCTCTCGTAAGTTGAGAATCAATTGTATAATGGGTACCATTGTCTTTTCCCAGGGCTTTATAAACTAAACTGAGGAACGATCCGTTTTTATAAATTCTACTACATCCTATTTCAAAAATACTTAAGGACTTTACAAGAATACAAAGTAATGATATATTTTTCACTCTTGCCTAGAGAAGCTTTCTACAGCCACATTTGATATAAAAAACATTTGGATATAAAAAAATTGATTACTAAATAAGAAAAATAAAACAATAAAAAACAGCCCAAATAAGGCAGTCGGGTCAGCTTCGGCTTGGAGTCAACTCCTAATCCCACCAGGGACTGGTGGGATTAGTGTAACCTGACAATGCCTTGTTGTTCTTGAATACTATCAAATCCATAGCCCAAGCTTCGGTCATCAATAACGCTCAATGGATGCCCATCTTTTTGTTGGGTTCTAGTAATCCCGAGGTCTTTACGCAGTTCAATTTCCCTTCCATCTCTCCTCCCATAAGAAAAGTCGATCACGTGGAAGCCGTGTAGTCTCGTAGTTGTGTGACCCCTTTCTATTTGTTGGCGCTTCCCACCAATCTTGATATTTACAGAGGTTATGAAGTAGAGTCCCATTGAGGGCTGAATGAAATGCCATGATATGTAGATAGACTTTATGTAGCAGTGTTTGCTGCTCCAATGTTCGAAGTGTAAGTTGCTCAAAACTGTCAAATGGAAACTGAAAATTTTGAAACTTAGCCCAAATTCCAGTTGTGTTTGGGAACTTTTGTGTTGTGTTTAGCAAGTAGGGCTATGGATTATTTATAATAAAACAATGGTGTGCATTCATACAAACTAAAATTATTGCACATTTTTTTTCAATACAAACACAACACGCTGACATGGACTGTCAACATACCTTCTTTCATAACTGCTCTGTAAACAGATAACTCTCTTTTCTCTCTTTCAACCTGTGGGTTAAAAGAGATCTACAGAGAGGGAAACTCTTATGTTGGCGATCGAGCCATTCTTCAAACAAATGTCACGGTAAACGTGACAGCAATTGTTGAGCAGCCAGATATTGCCTTCCATTGCAAACTCGCTCAAGCAAGCAGCACAGATTTAACATCGTCCCTTTTAAGCTCGTCTCCCAATTCCTCTTGTATCACACCAAACGTTTCCAGTGGAAGTACTCGGCATTTATTCTCCTCCACCATAAGACCAGGGCTTGAAATTGTATCATGAGCTACCCACACAACTTCACCAGGTCCTGAAAACACAAAAATGCGGGCGTTTCAAAAAAGGGTTGATCACGGGCGTTTCAAAAAAGGCAAAGGCGGGTGGTGGAGCGCAGGCGTTTCAAAATTCAAATTTGAGTGGGATAACTGGCGGATGATAGCTTTCAAAAGTGATGGCATGAGTATCCATGGCATGCATGATAGGCATGAAGATGGTCTGGTAACTTGGCCGGCGGATTGTCGATATCGGTTGCCGGAATGTCCCCTGCGTATTGATGGTGGAGGGTTCGTCAGAACCGTGCAGTGCATATTGATTGCCGATGACGGGACGGGGCCGATGACGAGTCGGGAAAGCAAATGCCGGAGTTTGAAGGGGTTGACGGAAAGATGGCCGGACGATTTTGCTCTCTGGGCCCGGATAAGAGATCACGGAGACGGAAGCGGGTGGACGGCGCGGTGACGGAGTAGTCTAACGCCCGGCGAAATCGTCGAAGCGTTAGACTCTTCCCAAAGTAGGGCTTACCTCGACCTGGTCCATAAATCCTTTTGAGTGGTTGTAAAGTCTGTGGCAACGAAACATATTGGCAAGTAGGTATTGGCTGTGGGGGAAGTCGACTTCTATGTTCACAGCTACTGCTACCTGCATTTTCATGCTTTCAGCCTGAGGAGAATGTTGCAGAGCAGAAGAATGGTTCTCCATATAGAAAGAGAGCTGTGGAAGCCAGGCGGATAATATTATCTCTCGAAAACCAATAGATGGGTGTCTTTTACTTGTCATGATCTATGTGTTATTTTTATTTTGTTTAAAGGACCAGAACCTTTACGGAATACGGATCTGCTGAGAATGAATGTCTTAAATTCCACCTAGATGACAGCTCAATCTACTTTCAACCTAGACGACGCTCCGCACCTATGTTTTATTCAAACCCCAGAAAGTCACCAAAATATAAGTTTTAACAGTGCTGGCTAGTTCACAAGTATTATTTCCAAATAAATTCATGTAAGCAAGACTTACCACTGATTATTAAGCCCTCATACCTCATATCTTTTTGCGTTCGGCTGTCTGAATCCAAGCTTTGATCATCGGTCAATCTCAAGAGACTTATCTCTGGGAGATTGGTTCTGTTATGGATATGAGAAATTGTATCCGTGCAGCTAAAGCTAACCTGATCAACAGCATGGCAGAGAGGTTATGAGATCAAACCGGTTTGAAAGTCTTTATATTATGTCGAGGTCATCAGCAGCCTTTGATATTGAGCAACCCTATTTCCGAGATCTGGAGGAGACCGCCATCCCAGAATCGTCGCGACTGGCCTCGATCAATGTAGAATGCCTTAATTCCCATTCTCTCTACCATTAGCCTTGACTTAGGTTCCATCTGATGAATATGTTGTGTAGCCCAAACCTCCTCCACTGCCTGGACCTGCAAACAAAATAGAAAGATACAGAGTATTTCCTGGACGTGCAAACAAAAAAGAAAACAAAGAAAGGAAAAAGAAATTGAAATACACAGAGTAACATATTGCAGTAACTATTTCATTGAAATTGAAACGACAACATAATGCATTGATTCCATCATGAGTGAACTTGAAATTGAAACGATGACGATTCATTTAACCGGTTGAATCTTCCGTGTGGCAAGAGGCTAGGATTAAACAAAAAAACGGAGGATTAGCCATTGTCGTTTCATATGCTATGGGCTCAAATAATACGTGGGTGCATTTCCCACCTGCCTCCACATCTGCCACGTGCCATGGCCCACGCATCTCCCATAGTTAAGCTCCTTGGTGGTTTCCACATGGCACATAGTGGGTTGTGATACCACCATTGTGTCGATGCCATGCAATACAAGTGCGCCACCTATCCTGATGGTTTATTTACCGCAACCACTTACAACATATTGCAAACGTGCTTTTTGGATATGCGGCCATCGTGCCACGATCGCCGTTGATTCTTTTGTCTATCATCTCCGCCGTTAGATTTAGATTTTGCCGAGTGTTGATTCTTTTGTCTATCATCTTCGGGTGGGGTTCTGTAAGTTCGGCGACCAAGCAATGGCCAACTAAATATCAGCCCAAGAGACCTGTAATATTGGTTTTACTTTATATCCTGTCACGCTTCGTATGATATATTAAACCTTAGACGAATCATTAATAGCCACCAAAATTATTATGAAGCACTGTTCATACTTTGACCAAGTAACATCAAAACTTCAAAATAATTTAAAAGAAAAATTAACAAAATAAGTTTTATTATTTAAATCCATTGAAATTCTTTTATATTGAAATCGTAAAATACATGTAATGAAATCTTTATATTACAAAAAACAAAACTATAAATTATGTAATTCTACACCATTAAAATTATAAATTATGAGGACTAGGGTTTCTGCTAGGGCGATTCTAGTGGATTGGAGACTGATTCTGCAGGAATGGCAGGAAGGGTGAGATAGAGACTAACTAAAATTGGCAGCAAGCTCTTGGAGTCCAGTTGGCCCCGATGGGGCCAACCTAGTACCAGCCAAGTCAAAAAAGTGGGAAGTTAATCTTGCTTGGTGTCAATTTGGTTCGTAGCTACGCTTATTCTCTGCTATTTCGGGGGTTGGTTTCAGCTTCCTGTCTGCTGTATGTTGAGGGGAACCCTGACACCATTTTTCTCTAGATGGTGATATGAGGGGTTTAGCAGATTGTTACTATTTTTATCCATAACTACCCTTCCTTTGTTGTTGGAACTTAGACTTGTTTGGAGGCTTTTTGGCGGAGGTGTTGTCTGCTTTTCTAGCAGGTTTCGAGGGTACGGTTAGGTCACGTGACGGGCATCTGCCGGTGTATCGGCAAGTTGAAATGACGGGACTTCTTGGGTGTATAGATGGTTTCCCCATTAGCTCTGAGGAGGGTTCCGGAACCGCGGCAGAATTACTGCCTCACAAGGGTGTGGGTAGTCTGGGGAAGGAGAGTGACTACTGCTCTCAGCCGTGGTCGAGCAAGGTCCGGGGTGAGAAGGCTCGCAAACGAAGGAATAGTAAGCCATTGAAGGTGAGGGAGGGCTTAGAACACTTCTCCATTCCTGTGGAAACTAACCTGGACCGCATTAAGATGCTTAATTCTCGGGCCATTGTGGGTCGTTTTGAGTTCACGAGTGGCGACCAGCGTGAACTGTTGGACTGGGTTCGGAAAAATTGGGTTCCGCTTTGTGGTGATATGCCACGGGTTATGATGCTGCTGAATAGGTGGGTTTTGATCATTTTCACAAAACCTGAGCATGTGGGTCTGGTGCTCCGACATTTTTGGTGCTTTAAAGAGGGGTCTTTCTGCCTTAAAAAGTGGCATCTTTCCTTTGACCCCTTGCGGGAGAAACAACAGTTTCGTCATCTATGGCTATTGATTCTGGGCTTACCGATAGAGCTCTGGACGGAAAATATTTTGATTGGTTTAGCCAATACTGTGGGGAGGTTTGTTCGCCTTGATAACAACTCACTTTTTGGGTTCGATAGGCGGTCGGCAAAAGTGATGGTTGAATTCAATATGGCTTTAGGGTTACCAGCGGAAGTGGAACTCCACTGGGGTGAGCGGGTGTGGCGGCAGCGGCTCGACTATTTTCGGATGCCCTTTCGGTGCCATCTATGTTCGCAGACAGGACACGTTCGTTTGCATTGTCCGGCGAATAGATCTCTCATTCCTGCAAAGAGGTCGCCAGTCCTTCCTGGAGCTACTGAACATTTACATGCTAGTCCGAGTCCCTGTGCGACTGACGTGCTGGTATCTCCTGGTAAGTTTATCCCTAATCTTGGTTCCCCTATTCCGTTTATCTCGGAGGATGAGCTTGAATGTATTGAGGCCACTGAACTGTTTTTGTCTTCACGGAAATCGGAAGGGGATATCAATTTGTCTCCTGGTAAGGGTAGGGTTTCGGGGGCTAATAATGGTGTTATTTTAGACCTGCCTAGGGTTGTTGGTGGTCATTTGAGGGATAACCTGGGGGATATAACGGATACCAGCTCCAATCACCCTGATATTGTTTCAAACCTACCGTCCAGTGATTCTGTTAATGATCTGCTTCCTGTTTCTGCTGAGTCGTCGGTCTTGGAGGAAGGGTTATGTGAGCCATCTGGTTTGGTTGGTGGGGTGTTGGGGAAGGTAGGGCTACATGGGGGAAAGGCTTCTTTTCCTGTTGAGGATACTGGAAATTGTCATTTGACTACTACTGACATGCTCACTCCTTTGCCTATTTATTCTAAGAACCCCTCTGCTAACCCTATGGTGCAGTCGTGTATTTCGGCTCGGTTTCAAAATGTCACCCTTAGAAAACCTCGGCGAGGTGGTAGGAAGGGTTTGGGGGACAATGACTCCTCTTTAGAGAAGGTTGTATCTGTTACTGATCGTATTCTTTCTGATCTGGACAATAAAGTTGTCATTCCTGAGTCTGGGGACATACCAGGGGTATCTGGTATTGCTCCTGTGGAGGATTATACTGTGGATTCTGATAGCTAATCCCCGTTATTTGGGTGGGTCCTAATGTCAATCTGCTCACTTAATATTCGAGGGTTGGGGGCGACTGTGCGAGCTAGGGTCCTCTCTAACCTCATCAATACTGCTCGTCCTACTATTGTTCTATTGCAAGAAACGATGTGCATTGATCTTGTGGCGATCTCTAAGGTTGCTGGTATCCTTCCTAACTGGGAAATGGCGGCCATGAGCTCGGAGGGAATGTCGGGTGGTTTATTAGCAACTTGGGACCCTCGGTACTTCTCTTTCGGTGTGTTTAAGACTCGGTGGGGTCTGTTGCTGAAAGGGTCTTGTAAAATGAATAATTTGCAGATTAACATCCTCAATTGCTACGCTCCTTACAAAGATAGAGAAGGGTTTTGGTTGGGACTACAGTCTTCTGGGTTACTTTTGATGGAGAATATTATGGTGGTGGGGGATTTAAATTTTACCAGATTTGCTTATGAAATTTGGGGGGTTAAGGCGGAGATGGATCCACTCCATAATTTCTTCAATGAATTTCCTATTAATAATAAGTTGATTGACGTTGTCACAGGTGTTATGACTCCCACCTGGACTAATGGAAGAAGCGGTGCGGATGGGATTCATAAACGGTTAGATAAGTTTTTGGTACATGAATCACTGTTGGAAACTGTTGGCAGATATAGAAGCTGGGTTGGGAAGAATAAAATTTCGGACCATTGGCTTGTATTCCTTCAATTCGAGGACTGTGCTTATGTACAGAAATTTCTGTTTAAGTTTGACTGTTCATGGCTTAAACTGGATGATTTCGTTCATTTTGCAATGGAGGAATGGCGGAAAATTGTTGATGACTGTGAACTTAATCCTGTTGATAATTTCTGTAGGAAACTGCAACTTTTCAAGCAAGCTGTTTCTTGTTGGATACATTCCAGAAAACAGAAGGATAGGCAGGAACTTTTGTGGGTTGAAGGGAAATTGCAGGAACTTTATAGAAGTTGTTTGAGTAGGTCTTCGGGGGAAGGGAGCTACAACAAAATTAAGGAACTGGAAAAGGTAAAGACCGATATTTTTCTTAGAGAAGAGATGGAGTGGAGAATGAAGAGTAGAGCTCTTTGGGTTCAGTTTGGGGATAGTAATACTCGGTTTTTCCATTCATTTGCGTCGGCACGAAGAAACTGTAATTCTATTTGGCAGATATCCAAGGGATCGGGGGCTGTCATCACTGGTCAACATGAGATACAGAAACTTGCTCTGGAGCATTTTAGTAATATTTATTCTGTTGATCCTTCATGTGATCTTGACTCACAGCTACAGGTGATTAAGTATTTCCCTAGGTTCTTTGATGATGCTTCGGCAGCAGAGTTATGTCATGAAGTAACGTTGGAGGAGGTGGAGAGCACATTGAAACTCTTCGCCAAGGAGAAGAGTCCAGGCCCGGATGGCTGGACGGTTGAATTGTTTTTACAGTTCTTTGATTTAATGGGGGATGAACTTGTCAGACTGGTGGAGTATACTAGGCAGGAGGGCTATGTGTCAGGAGCATTAAATGCCACCTTCTTAACTCTTATTCCAAAGGTGAATGATCCGAAACATTTTGGTGACTTCAGACCAATTGCGCTTTGCAATTTGGTTTACAAGATTGTCTCAAAGATCATTGCAAGAAGGTTAAAGCCGGTTCTCTCAAGGCATATATCTAAGGAGCAATTTGGCTTCTTACAGGACAGACAGATACACGATGTTGTGGGGATTACGCAGGAGATTCTTCATTCTGTTAAATATAAGAAGAAAAAAGCTATCTTTCTCAAAATTGATTTAGAAAAAGCTTATGATAGAGTTAACTGGGATTTTCTCAGATTAATTCTGATACAAATTGGTGTCCCGCCTTTGGCAATTAAATGGATAATGTCGTGTGTGGATACTGCTAATATTGCGGTTCTGGTGAATGGGGATCCTACCTCATTTTTCAGCTGCTCCAGGGGCATTCGTCAGGGTTGTTCACTTTCTCCTCTACTATTCTTGTTGGTAATTGAAGGCTTAAGTAGAATGATCTCTCAAGCGAAACATGATGGCAAAATTATTGGTATCAAAATTGCTAAAGATTTCTATATTACACATGTATTGTTCGTTGATGATGTTCTACTTGCTGGTTTGGATACTGTTTCTGAATGGAGGCATTTTCAGAAGATTATTTCTTTATTCTGCAAGGCTTCTGGGATGGCTGTTAGTATTAGAAAATCATGTTTTTATGGTAATCTTATTTCGGAGGATAGGATGTTGGAGATTCAGAACTTATTGCCCGACAATTTCTGTTGTATTAATGAAGGTTTTAGGTATTTGGGGTTCACCCTTAAGCCTAATGGATATTTAATCAAGGATTGGGATTGGCTCATCAAGAAATTTGAGAATCGAATTTCCAACTGGACATATCGATTGCTGTCGATTGGGGGAAAGTTGATATTGGTTAAATCTGTTCTGATGGGTACTCCTGTGTACTGGCTCTCACTATTGCCCATTCCTTGCTCTGTTCTTAATTCCCTGCGAAGGTTGATGTTCAACTTTTTATGCTCTGGAGGCTTATATAAGAAAAGTTTGGTGATGGTGGGGTGGGAGAGGATTTCTCTACCAATGGATGCTGGTAATTGGGGCATCCGTGACCTGTCAGTTTTTAGTGCAGCCTTGAGATTGAAAAGCCTGTGGTGGGCTATTTTTGGCAGCACATTATGGTCGAGGCTCATACATCAAAAATATATAAAGATAGAGGTCACGCACTGGCTCAGAACTCCTGCTAAGAAGGTTAGAGGTGTCTCCCCCATGTGGATCGGATTTTTGAAGGTATACAAATGGCTGGCATTGGAGCTATGTTGGAGAGTCGGCTGTGGGAAAGAAGTTGCAATTGGAGTTGACCCAATTGTGGGGATGAAAGACTCATACTGTTTATCTTCTAATCTGGTACAGCAACTGCGGGATGGAGGTTATGTTACGTTGAATTCCATTGGTAATATTTATTCAGATCACTGGTTGTCTGAAGTCCACCTTCAGTTAAGCCCAGACTATACTGAGGAATGGAGGGAGTACATTCACAATTTGAACATTAATGGTATTCGACTCCGTGAGGATGCTGATACTGTGGTCTGGTGTGGGAACGATTCTACAGGGGCTGTTACTGTAAGCTCTGCTTATAACTATCTGATTAAAGGCAGGTGTATCTACCCGAAGCAGTGGTGGTTTGATAAACTTTGGCAATGGCACTTACCGCTCAAATTGAAATGCTTCTTTTGGCTGGTTCTTCAGGATCGGCTGAAGTCTTGGGAGAATCTTAACTTAATGGGATGGGTCGGTCCCAGTATGTGTATTCTTTGCCGTTGTAATTTGGAATCTACTAAGCATCTTTTTATGGAGTGTCCCTTTACACTAGCGCTTTGGCAACATTTATATCAATTCTTCGACATCAAAGTTAGATGGGCTGGTGAGTTTATTGCTAATTCCCTATATCTTTGGCGTTCTGACTGTAAGGAACACCAGACTTTGCCTATCTATATCTGCTGGGTGATATGGAGGACTAGAAATAAGGCATTATTTGAAGATATACGACCCCGGTTGCAGCATGTGTCTGAGACTGTTGTCAGCTATTATTCGAATTTCCAAGTGGAGGGGAAGTCTCGGGGTCATAGGAATATTGGACAGTTTAACCTGACATTCACGCGCCCCATATTGTTCTTTGATGGTGCAGCTGCCTCAGGTGAATGTGGGGCTGGGGGTATCATTTACCTTAATTGTGAACATTATTTTGCATTGCAGATGAAATGTGGAAAAGGCTCCAATATGAAAGCAGAAATTATGGCTGTATGGTGTGTGGCCAAGGTGGCTAATTGTTTTGGGTTATCGAATGTACTCATATTTGGCGACTCACGTGTCACTATTAAGTGGGCATTGGGGGAATGTGAACTGAATATTATTAATTTGACTTATTGGTGTGACCGGGTTAAGGAGGAACTTATGAAGCTGGGACAATTTTCTTTGGAGCATATTTATAGGGAACATAATGTACAGGCGTACCTTCTCTCCAAATCTGCTCTGAATGCTGCTGAAGATTACATTGTGTGGGAGGAACACTTAGAGAACCAGTGTGTAGACTCTGGCAGCTTTTATTACTTGGATTGAACTTGTGTTTTTTGATTATATGTTTTAGTTTTCCTATTTTTGGTAAATCTGTTTACAGCTATATGCTGGGCCAAGGACCTTCGGTCTGTTTTTGGCTTTGGTTGTATAAGTTATCTTATGACAAATATTCTCTTCTGGGAGTCTGATCCTTAGATACTGATTTACCGATCATTATGTACTATTTGATTCAAGGTTGAATATCAATAGTATGCTTTTTTTCTCGGAAAAAAATTCCGTAATTCTACACCACCCATCTTTTTATCTCAAATTATTTACTTCCAGCAATCCACTTATCGCACTATTGCAACGTACATACGTTTATACTTGCGCCTTTGGGATTCAGATTTAGATCCGTTTATTGATCAATTTCTAGATCGATTACTTCTCGACCGAGAGAGAGACAATTAATAACAAAAAATATGAAAATTCAGACACACAGAATCAGTTCTAGTTCTATCTCTCGATCGATTACTTCAAACTGGCACAGATAAATAAAAACGATTTAACATAATTCAAGCTTCCACGATCCAACGTTTTTATTTTTTTTGCGTTTATCTATCACCAAGGTCAAATAGATAAATGAACAGAGTTTAAATATAAGCTTTGGCACAGGGTTTAAGTGAGGATATACACGACCTGTGCAATACGGTGTTGATCAATACAAGAGTCCAATATTTATATTGGAGAGATCTGCACGTTCTGGTTATTACAGCATTGATCCCGAAAATGAATATTAACTCAAAGATTAACTAATTTGGGAAAACTCGACCAATTCACTCGCTAGTATAAGGGATTTCTTCCCGGAAAACCCCAATTTGTACATATACAAAGAAATCGCAGATGCTACTCACCAATTCACTTCCAGTCTTCTTATGATGGCTTCACTGTGTCTCATGCTAGAGCTTCAGCCGAGGATTGAAATCGTAGAGAACCCGTCCGATGACTCCCGATTCCACCAGCTTCCCCTTTATCTCTTCCAATGTGATGGCCATTCTTTCGACAAACTGAAAACAGAAATCAATAAGATTGTTAATTGGATGGCGATGCGATCAGAAATCTCCGAAGCTATATTTTATGAAGGAATTGGTGACGATAAGATCAGAAACGATTCATCCTTCAGTTTAAACAAACAGACCCCGCGTGGCAGGATCAACCTTTAGTTCTCCCACAGGCTCAACCTTTCATTCTTCCATTTTGATTAAACAAAAGAAACGGCTGATTATTGCTAATCGGATAAAACCTTTGGGTAACCTTTCAGCAAACTGCAAATCTGTGTTGTTGGATACATGTACTCGACGAAGAATATGCAAATCTAATTAATCAGAACCGCCCATCCTTAATCTCGATTAAAAAGTTGCGATCCCCCTCAATATGCACAAAAAAGCTCATTGAAGCGCTTATCAGCGAACAAGTCTGAGTTGCAACCATTGCACAGTCCATGTGAACGATGGTTCTTTAACAGGCTTTTTTAAAAATTTGTTACAATTACGGATTACCTTTGGGCTATAGGCAACAATCATTATTTGATCTTCAAAAGAGGGTAAGAAGCCTTCAAAAACTTGAGCAAACCTTCAATGGCAGTTGAGGTGGCGTTAAAGTACCGATCAGTAGTATGGATCATGGAAAGAGTGATCTCAACATTAGGTCAAACCGAACTATCCATCGAGCACCTTAGAATTCCAATGAACCATCGATTTCATCCTTCATTCAACAGCCCGATCTAAGAAACGATCAAACATTTATTTCCTTCGGCGCTTCGGGCTTTGTGGCAGCTTTTGGACAAAGCAGTGAATTTTCGCACTTATCTCTTGAGAAGTGATTCAACAAGGTCTCCTAATTCGCAGCATCAGGTTCACATGGCATTGTATTGATAAACCTTGCACTGACATCTTTCTTTGAATCCCGGATTCCTACTTAGCAAAATCCATAGTTGAGTCATTGATCCCATGTTTTGCGATCTCCAGACTCCATCTACCATTCGAGCAGTCATTTAACAATCTTGACAAATGGTCTCTTACGTGGCACATTCAAGACATTTGGGTGAACGTTGCCAGTCTTTTTGACACCTGAGCACTGAATGAGCGAGCTTCTCCTTTAATGGTGACTAATGCAATCTCCATAGGCACTTTTTCTTTTGCATGTAGTGGGAAATATGCCACATCCATGGGAGGTATACTTTTTTATGATTTATATACATGAATTGATTTAATTAATATTGATGCTCTCAACAAACTTTGTCACCGAGGGATCAAATTTCAAGCCGTCATAGCCAGTGAATGAAGTGGCAGTTAAAAATGTTGTTTTTATTTTTGTCATTTTAAAAAAAATGGAGCATTTAAATAAAAATGTCATTAAAAACGCTCGGGTTAAAATTGCTCGTCAACCTCATACCTATACTAGGTGGTTGTGGGCATCGTGGCAGCGTGGCAAGAACAGCTGCAACATTAAATTATTTCACTTCATATTAAATATCATATTACCAATACCAACTTTACCAAGTTGTATTGAAATGTTATTGTTGTTGCAAGCCCGCAGCGCCACTGGCCACCAAAGTTCACAGTTCACTCTCAATTTTCAAAGATGACTATTGGACTTTGGAGGATTTAGTGTTGTTGTCATGTAACGTGTAACATTGTTTGTAACATGTGGCTTCACTCTCAGGAGTCAGAAAGTGGGCAATTCTCTGAATCTCCCATGAAAGTGTTGTTGCACGAAATTGGGAGAGGGATTGGAGTTCAGGTATGTACTTACAGGCTGCTGCCAGTGCGAGTAGAATGACAAATCATTCTTAATTTCCTTCATTGTTTGAGAAATTTCCCCGCATAGAACCTCGAATTGGATAGACCGTTGTTGCCTTATCCAAATTTGTAATGATTATATATATATAAATATATATATATATTTGTAATGATTTCTTCTCTAGAAGGCTACAACAACTCAAGTCTAGAGTCTGCAATGATGAAAGGCCAACGAAGTCTATACAGAGTTCTTCAAAGCTCTTGCATTGATTTAAATCCAACTCCACCAAAGACCTGAGTTGACCAAAACCTTCTAGGGTCTTACAATGTCGAAGGGAAATCACACTTAAACCTGTTAATTCCCCAAATACATCTGGAAGCTCTTTTAGAACTAAACACCCAGACAAATTAAGATGTAGCTCTTCTAGAAAACCTAGATCGTCGGGTAGCTTTTTCATCCCAAATCTTATCAATCTCAGTATATGCAAATTCAAGGTTGGCGAAAGACATGTTGCTGACATTGGTCGGGGTAAGACAAATGATCCAGTGCTATTACAGATGGAGGAGCAAGAAGCCTCCTTTTCTCAGAGTTCTAGGATTTGTATCCTCCCAATGTTATGTTTCCATAAGGCCCTAATGTCTTGTCGTAGTATTAGTCTATTAAGGTTATAAGAACCTCTCTCTAGTTTGTTAGATCTCAGGTGCAAATGACAGATAGTTGGGTCAAGACATTCAATGAAACACAAGACTACATTGATATATCTTGAAGGGTTGGTGGATAGGAGGAAAGTAATTTAAGACAAGAGC
Source organism: Larix kaempferi (assembly GCA_027924585.1). Lineage (NCBI taxonomy): Eukaryota > Viridiplantae > Streptophyta > Pinopsida > Pinales > Pinaceae > Larix > Larix kaempferi. Next base: position 12,510,695 of record BSBM01000050.1, on the reverse strand, counting down.
CACTAGAGTTTATCCCACTATCAATATCCAATAACCTTATATAGGTATGCAGTAGCATTGGTTAGCATATTCTATGGCGAACCAGATACACATCACTTCAAGACCGTCTAGATACCCAAGATATTTGCAAGGAATTGGAATGTAGTTGTCCATCAAGTTCCATGTGTTTTAGGTTCTGTGGCATCTTCAAATTATGCAATCAATATGTGAACACCATAATCCCATATTAAAACTAATAAAATTGTGCAAATTGAGTGTAAGTTGTTGTTGTGCAAATTAAAAGCCTAGGGTCCATTGCAGGATGTTGTCTATCTTTGTGATTGTTGTTAACAAAGTATGCTCATTTTATCTCTTTGACCGCTAAGTTAAAAGCTTTTGGGGTTGTTAATTTCTTATTTAAGCATGTCTATAAGCTCCACGGACTCCCCACGAAATACCCATCTCATAAAACTAAAATTATAAAATGTGTACACTTTATAGTTTATCCCACATAACGAGGTCAAATCGATGTAGGAAATTTGATATAATTTAATGTATCAACTGTAGAGATTCGAGAAGTTGATGACCTTCCCCCAAATGCACGTGGTATAAATCGTACCTTCCCCATCATGCACTGTAGATATAGTTCTATTAGCTTTTTGGGCGACATTATATTTGTTAAATAATCTCTTATGCCATTGGCAACCTAGTAGTTGTTTTGAATCATTTTGAATTTTGAAATGTTGATATAAAATGTGCTTGAATTTCAGAACAAATCCCTGAAGATGAAAACGTGGGAGAACCCAGTGTGGTTATCAACGCCCTGTTCCAGTGCCAAAAAAAAATTTGCATGCCCGTCAATAGTTTTATCACAACCTTGGAGATGTTTTTGGTGTTGAAACATTTGCTCTCCAATTAATATGTCCATTATTTTGCTCATGCATCGAATATATTTTACGTTTAGCGTTGTCAAAAAGCATAAGTGAGTCAATTTGTCCAGTAAAAAGTGAGGATGCCAAGAAAATAGAAGGGGACAACAAGTTTAATATTCTAGTTTCATTTATAGTGTAAGACCTAAGCTAGGGAGAAAAATTTACCCAAGAAAAGCATATAAAAACGATATTTTAAGGCTCTTGAATCGATTTTCCTCACCATTGAATAGGAGGATGAATCAAGAATAATTCAAGGATCTGGAATCAAATGTAATTTGAGGACCAGAGCTATAATTAGTGTACTATTGGTTGGGCTCAATCAGGACTTTGCTGATTGTTGATCGTAGTTGTCTACGGCCTGGAGCACCTGAAACCTGCACACCACTCTACAACATGGTGCTTGTTCATCGCCTTGCCAAGCCACAAACATAGCCAAATCCCTTTTGTCCTTTACTATCTATATCATCAAATTAATTATATCCCTAAGTTGTGGAGGGTGGTTTCGCAGTAGTAAATTGAAATGAGGATCCCTTTGATTGTGAAAGACAAATTTGACCTTAAGAAGTCCTCTGATGGATGAGACTAGCCATCCAAGTATCAATTCCATACACTATAAGTGAGAGGATCTTTCTCCAAGCTCTCCAATGGAGACTCAAAAGGGAATCATTATTAAACTCATGATATTCATGGCCATTTGGTTTTGCTTTTTAGGAATAGGGGCCTAATGAAGAAATTGAAAAGAAATAAAAAAAATCTCTCACCAAAAGATGAAACGAAGGTTGAGAGCCTCCCATTAGTTATTTAATAAAAATAAGAATAATAGAGTATTCTCCGACCAGAACACGCTTTCTTTTTATCCATCTGCAACAATAGAATTTCAAGGCTTTAATTTGACAGGCTTATTATCCAGTTCAAGATCACTTATTATTCAGTCCAAGATTTTGATTTTTTTTTCTTTAGATCGGATATTTTTGTTTTAATCCATAATGCATCAATTCTTCCCATTTCAAAAGTAGGATATTTTCAAAAGAATAGGTCTAATATGAGTTAGCAAGCTCCTACAGTGGATTACACCACCTCCCGTTGTTAATTTTATATTTACATACTTTGTATGCAAGAAATGCACTAGGTGCTTACTACTCGGTGTATTATCATAGGTAAATAATAATGGAATAAGTTGCAGGAAAATGAAACACACTAATGGAGATTCTAGGTGGGTTTCGCCTGCATGCTTATCTATTCCACCAGTGTAACAAACACTAGAGGGTGTAGGTAGGTGTGGGAAGCGGAATACAACTGACAGATTCCAAGATTGAAATGATAGTATCAGTGGAGTACATGTACGTTGGTGACATACATTCTCCTCCTGAATTCATTTGATTGGTTTCTCTTTCAATATCATTGGTTAGATGTTCATCAGTGGTCAAGGAACAATCTATCATTGGTTAGATGTTCGTCGGTGGTCATGGCGGGCATTTGTAAATTGACACACACGTAAACTAAAGTAAATCTCTAACAAGATTATTTCAATGACAGTTGTTTCAGTGAAATTTTAAACACAAAAACGAACAAAGAAATAGTCATTCGAGATGGACTTTGAAGGCATACAAAGGTGGTTGAGATTTTTTTTCTCTGCAATGGTTATTATACACATTATAGGCATCCAAATATCACTACTTAATACACGAGCCTACTAAAATTGTGTCTTGACTTTCCCTTCAACCCCAGTGCCAAAATGCAATCCACCTCATAGATTTAGGCTTTAATCCAACTCATCATTCAGTAGACTTTAATGGTCATAAAAAAAAAATAGATTTCCGGACAAATACATTATGGCCAACAATGAAATTTTGGATTTCAATGTTTATCATGGATCTGCATATTTTTGGCATGCAATCATACCAAATTCATGTGGCATTTGTTGAATTAGCAAGTACATAGGGTTTCGTGGAGGTGAAGGTTACATTTTGTGGTTGACTAAATTTTACTTTACCTGCAAGAGGTTGCATGTATGCTATGTGAGGACACATATCTCCCAGACTCCCACTACTTGCTATGATCCATATCCGTGAGTCCCCACTAAGTGACAACATGACTTATAGCAATAACCACCATTGTACCTACCCAATATCCATAGGAGTCTACCCATTGTCTAGGATTCCTTCAAGATGGGCACAATGCCATCAAGATCAACCTCCATTTGTTTTGTCCTGCTGATTAGAAATTTATGCAACTGGATAGCCAATGGCAGATGGATTAATGATTAAACCAAGCTATACTACCCAATGAAATTCCAGGGCTTATTGGGATCTACTTTGTGAGATTTCAAAAAGGCCCTTTCTGAAAGGCATAAGGCCTGAAAGGCAAGCGCTGGTTTAGTAAAGTAAAGTTGCTCTTACATTTTTGCCTTACACTAAAATTTCACAAATCTGGGTTTGAATACTTCACTTTTTCTCGATTAGTCAATGACAGATTTCATTGATCCATTTTGACTGTCAATGTGGAACTATATCTCTAGATTCGTTTATGCATTCCTGACGCATTACTCTTTTTAGAAAATATATATGTATTAGTAGAATGAATAATTGTTTACATAAAGTATAGATTCATTTGCTTGATGAAGAGTTGTATACATTTGTAATTTCAGTTTTATATTTTTTCCTGAATCTTTTTCATTGTTGATTAAATTCATGCATATTTGGGAAGTAGCCATAAGAAAACTGAAGCTCACCTTGACAGGGCATATTAAGCAGATACGACAATTATCATGTATGTTATGTTATCATCTAGTTTTGTCCATTTTGACATTAATAGCTACACCTGATATATTACTAATAATTTATTTCAATAATACATGCAATTGACTCTTGGCATGGGCATTTAAGTGGATTTTACTGCTTCCCACTTCATCCAACACTCTGTATTAGTGGTCGTGATTCTATCTGTCGAGTATGTATCAGATATTATTTATATTATGGAATAATTGTTTCTAAGGAACCATTGCTTTTAATATTTATAAAATATTTGCACGTAGGGATTGAACTCTTTATATTCTCTCATGTATGGGATATTCGCACCAAATCTCAAATATTTGTGCTCTTTGTCCATAATAACATCGTGTGTTCAGTTTTTACCCAAGTAATAGTAATTACAAACACTCATTTCGATGTTTTCTTAATTGAGGGCTTTAAAGTTTAGATTCAATCCCGACATTTAATGAGGCTTATGAAATTATTCCATGTAACTCTAAGTGACAAACACCAAGACTCAGAGTTGCATATTGAATTGCTATGAGTAAATAGACTTGGTTCACTTTGTAAAATGCCTTAGTTATTGTATGCTACTTTTGAATATGAGTTGCATGTAACTTTTGAAAAGGGCTTAACTCTTTTTTTCTATTGATGGTTGTGTTATATATATTATTGGACTAATTTCTTATTTAGGATTTATAACTTTGAGTTTTTAGTTGTCCTTTTTTGATGTCCTTGTCTGCAATTTTTTTGATGATTGTGTGCTAAAACGGTTTAAGTCTACAGTGAACAAGCTATGTATTGTTCTAATATAGGATCACGGGATGTTGAGGAAATGTTCTTGTCATTACCATAAGATGGATGGACATAAAATATCTTCTCCAAGATGTAGAATATATATAATAATTGTCATTGACATTCCCATCACATGAACATACTCAATAAACTTGGTTACAACAATAGTTCATAAGGTTAGAGTTGGCAGTATTCAGACAATAAAAGTGTCAGAGTTTTAGACATAGGGATTGCACAAAACTCATAACAGGTAGCAATTTCCCATGAAGCAAAGTACACTGGAGCTGGATCCAAGCTCAAAGACTGAGATTGTAAATAGAATTACTTCTTTAGTTAGACCCACATGTAACTGATCTACATGCAGACCAAAATATTCGGGTATATGTATTAGAGTTCTTTTGCTCCTATACATGCCCATTTTTAAATTCCCAAGGATATTCACTCAAACATTTCCCAAAAATGGAAATGTTTGGGATCATGTTGTTTCCTAGCTGTTTCAATCTATCTAATGTGGTTGCAACAAACATAAAAAAAGGACAAAAAGACCTCCCATCGTGTTCTTGGTTGAATACTTCTGAGTGCAATGCCTTTCAGGTATCTTTTTTGAAGACCACAACATATACCACTTTAAGAATCATTGATCAGTGATCATATTGCTTAATGTCTCTTACAAAGCACTAGTTTAATTGCTAATGAACAGGATTAGTCATAACAGTGCATTTACAATTTATACATAATCCAATTCTTTGAGCTTCTTCAAGCTATGAGGATGGGTCTTGATTGAGAAACCGAAAGAAAATTTTCCCTCTTCACAAAGTTTATACCTTGAGAAAAATCCCAACAATAATGGACTATTAAAGTATATTTGACAAAAATGAATTCCTCTATGGTGAGAACATCCTACGGGATGTAAAACAATTTTAGAAAATGAAAATATGGTTGAACACAAATCTTGCTAGTTTGGACTTTCTAAAGAGATGGAGAGATTACAATGTTTTCCCTTGCAAGGAACAAACAAAGAACAAGGATTAGAAGAATCTACAGTGGATAATTAGAGGAATATTAGCTCTGAAGTTTTATGTTTTACTCAAAGGCTAAAAGGTTTCAGCCCCTCCATAATATTTGTTATTAGATAATTCCTAAATGAATGTCTATCATTAATTTGTATTTTTATATTTTTCTTATTTAATTGATTGAATACAGGGATAAATTATTGAGAAATGTCACCTCTTGGTCGTCCTAAGAAAGATAAAAGACAAATTTCGCTTGTTGATGCGTTTGGTATTCCTCAATGCTCTAATCAACCATGCCACCATGAAAATGAATTTTATGATCAGCCACTTGAAGACCATGAATCAAATAGTGCATAACTTCTTGAAGAGGAACCAACATCAAAGAAGCCCAAGAGAGCATTCAATTCCAAATGGAAGACAAAATTTCCATGGGCTTATGTAATAAGAGATATTAATGGTGTTCAAAGGATTAAATGTTCATGGTGTGTAAAATTTAAAAGAAAAACTCCATTTGCTAAAGATGGAAGTACTACTCTTCGAGTCAGTGGTCTAACCGTCCATGCAAAATCAGAGGCTCATAAATTTGCCTTGCAACTTTTAGATGGAGAAAGAAAACGGAGTACTCTTCCAATTACTAAACATGTAGAGCTAATGGTAGATGTCGAAAAGGAGAGAATTATATCAATAATTGAAAACATGTATTTTATTGCAATACATGATTTACCATTAGAAGTATTTAAGTCAATATGTGACTTGAATAGATATAAAAACACTCCTCACATGCCTTTAACAGATGAATATTCAGCATATACAAACACAACATCTGAAAAAGAGTTTTTACAAGTTGCCAAAGAAGTATATTGGAAAATTTTAAAAGATGAAATTTTCAACAGCCCATTTTACTCAATTTCAGTTGATGAAAGTACGGATCAGACTATGATGCAACATTTGATCATTTATATCACATATTTGACAAATGAACAAAGAGGCCAATGTGTTACAAAATTCATACAATTGCTTCAAATTAAAGATGGCACATCACAGTCTATGTATGATGTTGTTACATCTCTTTTAGCAGCAATGGATCTATCCTTTTCAAAGCTAGTTGGGTTTGGATCTGATGGGGATTCAACAATGAGGGGTATTCGTGAAGGTTTACCTACTAAGCTTCGTCGACATGCTCCTCATTTAATAGATATCCACTGCATAGCTCATCGAAAAGTGGCAGCAAATGATGCTTCATCTTATTTTCCAGAGTTGCAAGATATAGACAAGTTTGCAAACAAAGTTTATTCATGGCTTGGGAAGTCTTCCAAAAGACATGGAGAATTGAAAGAGCTCATGGATTCATTTCAAATCATAAGGTTAGAAGTATTACAAATTCATCACATTAGGTGGTTGTCTAGAGGCAAAGTTATGGAAAGACTTGTGAAGCTCATGCCTGCTTTGTTAAGAGATTGGCAGTTAGGGGAGAAAAAAATGTATGAGTTGGCCACATTATTTCAAGTGTAGTTTTGCATTCATTTATTTGCAGATGTGCTTATTGAATTAAATAAGTTGAATCAAAAGTTCCAAGAAGATCATGTTGATATTACATCCATTGGAACTACTTTGGATGTTACCATTAGCTTGCTTCATAAGCAATTTTTAAGAGGCATATTTGGGTTAGGAACAATGCACATGTCATCGTTTTTAAGTAAAACACAACAAGGAACTCTTGAGTTTGCAGATTGCACAGTTATGGTACATGTACATGCATTGAGGTTTGAAAGATTTCCCAAGTCACAAAGATTGGGGACGCTAGATGATTGCATTATGTTGGGAAAAAGTTTTGTAATGAAGGTGATTGACTCTCTAAATGCGAGGTTCACATATTTACCTATATTCAGTGCAACTAAGTTTTTTAGTCCTTGTAATTATTATGAGGATATGGATGATAGAAACTCTCAAACAAGAAGATGGTTAACATGCTTATGTGAGAAATTTAGTGTTGGGGACTCACCTATTGTGGATAATGTTAAATGTTTCGGTGAAATGGATGAATTTATTTGTACTACTTATCAGATCATACCCAAAAAAGAATATGTTTGGAGCACGGGATCTATGTGGAGCTGAACATGAGTGGTTTGAAGGATTTCCATGTCTGATGCAGCTATGGCAAATTATTCTTGTTATTCCATCTAGCACAGTAGTATGTGAAAGAGGTTTCTCAAAATTAAGTCAAATAAAAAATGATGATAGATCAAGACTTTCTTTAGAAACATTGGCTATGCTAATGTTTCTCTCTCTCTCTGCACCTCGTGATTTGAATGAGGTAGATTGGAATGCTATTTATGATGTATGGAAACATATGAAATCTAGAAAGCCTCTTCCACTAGTAAAATATATTCATATCTAGCGTGATTTAAGATATAGTTTTGAAGAATGCAAATGTAAGCTTAAACTTTATTATTCATAGTATGAATATACAATTGTTCCTAGGTCATCCAGCCTTGTCTTCCGATGGTTCATTATTGAAGAAAATTCTACAGCTGGTATTTTATCATTGCAGTTGGGAAGATAGAATTGTGGCTCGGTGATTATCTTCTTGCATTAGCATAGAATATATTATAGTGACGAGCCTGGTAGTTTACCCATTGGTTATGTTTTCTCAGGGATTCGACTCTCTCCTTGAATCCACATATATATTGTGTCTCTCTGTTTGGAGATGGGGTGGATTTTGCATGTGACTGATATATTCACAAGGACAAATATATTCTTCACAATTCGAAGGAATCACATTGCTTTTAAATGCTTTTTCTATTCAATATTGATTGTGATTTTTACCTGTAAATAGGTGTTACACCTAAAATCCTACCATCTTGAGATTCAGTGTATACATCCCTGAAGTTTCATTGGCTAAGTCATTTACCTGGAAGGGATACCATTGCATTTATGCTAGGTTTTGAGAGGTCGTCGCAGGCTGCACTCATGCAACCTGCGACGTTGCATCTTGCTCTACTGCAGGGTGCGACGAAGTCAATTAATGGACAAAAATAGGTCCTTCGAGCTCATTCTCGAAGCCTACTGACTTGGATCCTTATCCCTGACCTCTTGGGGGAGTTGGCACTCGGTTCCTAACCTCTTAGGGGGATCCCCTATCTCTCTCCTGCCATATCTCAACCTACCCTATCCATACCCTATCCACTTAGTCCTATATAAGTGAAGCTCTACCCCTCTCCAAAGGGGGAAAGTCTATAGTGTCTACATGCTGGTGAAATCATCATTGAGAGATCTCTAACTCATCCATTGAGAGACTCACACTTCCTTGGGAGGATATGGCAATTGGCTTGGATGGAGAAGGGCTACTACATTAAGCTTTGGTTATAGTCATTCTTACCTATGTACTTTCCCTATATTTACAGTAATATAAACGCTTTCCACCAATATTGTTGTGTTGATGATATTGTGTAGTTTACCTGCTTAACTGTTTACTTAGATCTGTTATTGTATAGATGTTTTTTTACTTGTTTGTCTTGTCCCATGTGTATTGACAGGTCTTGCAGCTGAGATCTGACGACCGCGATGCGTGGAATGAACATCCAGGAGGAAGGACTTCAAGTTTAAGGTAAGACATCTACTGACCCGATCCTTAACTAGATCTAGGAAAGTGGTTTATAGTCTGTACTATTTGTTCTAGACTCACATTGGGCTAGGGAGATCCGGCTCGTGTCCGCTCGAGTGGATTGTCTGTCAAACAAATCTAGAGACCATACTGGGGAAAAGAACATTTTTTTGTAGTTGTCAATTTGAATCTCATCTTCAGTTGATTTCTTGTTACAAATCATATCATTTTGTTATTGACTTCTTTAGCTGGTTTCACCATCAGATCTTCACTTTGAAGAGTTTGATTTCCTTCCTTTGAGTTTGTACTTCTCATTTAAAGACCTTTTTATGCTCATTATCTGGAGAATTGGTTCATTTTTTAACTTAGATCTCGCCTGTTGCACCTAGTTAGTGTACCAAGAGCGACACTATGTCATTTTTTTATCTATGTTCCTTGCCTGTTAGCCTGTCGTCGCAACTCTTCCATTGGTATTATGCGACATCGTCGCACTCCCTGCATTGATGAACTGCAGCATCACACTGTGTACAAGCACAGAGTGCGTCAATCTGCCAAATTTTCCATACAGGCATGCCCTCTTCAGTTCCGATTTGAGTTTTGGTTTGTGTGCAGACTCCCTCTGTATTGTAAGATCCAGTCAAAGATCCCATTTTACTTTATGTGTTGAGTTGTTTGGCTTTATTTGGAGTTGGTTTGGGTTCCATCTTGGACAAGTCTGAGATTTGGCAGTGGTGGAAACTCTTGTCTCCCCCACCTACATCCACTCACCCTTGCATTCCCTCCTCCCCTTTCCAGATCTGATCATTGTATTAGATCGGTTTCTAGACCTCATTTGCATTCATCTTTGAGCTTTGCTTGCATTTAGTGCTGCTTGTTACTGATTGATTTTGAGTGTTTGTGTGTATTTTCAATCCATTGAGTGCTCATCTTTTCTTGAGATTTTATGAGTTATTAGAGTGTTGCGAGTAATCTTTTAATTTCAGTATTTGTATTTAAAAGCATTGTTGTTGTCAAATTGTTATTTTGATACATCCATTGAAAGATCAAGAGTACTTTATTTCCATCATTTTTCAAGATCATTTGAAGAATTGCACATGCATTGGATTGTCTCATTTGTAGATCTTTTGGAAAAGTTGAAAGAAAATTGCATTATTTGTGTTTTTCATGAACTATGAGTTGCTCATTTTCTTGAAAAATTCGAATAGACATCAAGTTTTGCAGAAGTAGTTCCATGCTTGGAAAGTTAATTGTATCTTTTGATTTTTATGCTTTTAGGCCATCATAGTCAAAGTGAAAAGTTTGCATACTCTGCTTAGAAATTCTCTCTTTTCATTACTTAGCATCATTTTCGTTTTGAAAAGACAAAAGAAAAAAAAAACATGCTTTGATTTGGTTTAGTAGTGTTGTGTCTTTTGCATTTCGCTCGAAAAGGAAAAGAATACTTCATAGTCATTTTTTGATAGATTTGGGATTGTCTTGTATTGCATTGCTTTGGTAAAATTGTTGGAAAGAAAAAGAAAATTTCTCCTTCCCATACATAGAGTTCATTGAAAGAAAAGCATACTTTTTACATGTACTTAGGGCCTGCATTATGCTTACGATTATGTACTCACCTCATGCATTCACCTAACCGTCCAAATAAAATTAACGATAGAATTAGGGTAAAAATTTTAGTAACTTGTGTGTACGTTAGAGACGTGGTCCGGTGTCGTTAAGCCTGACAGCTGTCGTTATTTTCCAGCACTGTATCCCGAGGGTATTGTAGTCTTCCATGTACTTATCGGTATATCGAGCTCTTTCACATACCCACCAAGTCCCTTTAGTACTTGGTGTATATTGAAAGGTGTTTCACGTACTCGGTAGTATATCGGAAGGTCTCTTGCTGAATGGTTGTGCATTAGACAGCACCATGATGGATCTGAGCTCCCACGTACCTTGTGTATATCGGGAGACACCCTTAGGATTCCTGAAACCAACTGAGTTAACCTTTTGGCCGTCTTGGCAGAGCAATACACCGAGAACAGCACTCGGGGAGCTACTACGCACGTACCATCCAGGTAATCAGGTATTCAGGCAAGGGTAAGGTCCCAATCCTCCTTGTCGTGTTTTACTGTTGGACTCTGTAGTATATCACGAGTTGCGAAGCCTTGACAATCCTGTGAGGTTCCATACCGTTGAATCCACTCTTATAACATAAGTTTGCTTGTGGCCTTAGTTTGTGTAGGGTTTGCCTGGTCTGCTTTACTTTCGTTTAGCTTGCCTTAGGAGAAACTTTTTGTTTGAGTCACTCTGGCTGACTTTCCTTAGAGAAGGTCTCGCAGGATTCAGAATTTTCCACCCGAATATCCCCTTAACCAAGAGGTAATTTTGAGGTAATAATGGATCCACAAGCTAAGGTCGGGTCACATGAAGTGGAAAACCCCACTTTGAATGTTGGAGGACTTTTGTTTCCTCATACTTCTCTAGATTCACCAGCCTCTCATCCCCCGCAGGGTGAAGAAGCACAAATCCCCACTTCACAAGACTTACCTCCCGTTGCACCGGGAGAGCCTGGGTCGTTGGAATGGATAAATCAACCCCAGGACGACCCCACAGCAGCTGTTGGTCCTTCAGCAGCTTATTGGACATCTTCTACAGGCCACCCAGTGGCCCATTTTGTCGTTGCATCCCCACCCAGTTGGGCTAGCACCGATGACCGCTTAGCACCTTATCGTGAGCAATTGGCTCATTTACATGCTATGGGTGAGGAGTTTCGAAGTCGAAACTTTCAACTTAGGATCGACGACCGACCACTCCCAAGTCGTGTTTTATCTTTTGAGTCACCAGAATCATCTACGCAACATGTGACCACTGCTGAAACTGGTCAACCATCCATTCCTGCACATGCATCTCCTAGACAGGAGACCAGTTCAGTACCTCTCACAACCCAACCTGTTGAAGGACAACATTCCAACACACCCATAATTACCGCATTTATGTCACCTGCTCCTCCCCCACCCCAAACTTCAAGGGGAGGATACTCTTTACCCCCTACCTTCTTTACAAGTAGTGGTAATCCTACAGTGAATGATCAACAACCAATGTTGGGTCAACCTTTACTTAGTGGTCAACAAGTTGTTGCTGGGGGGAAACCCCCATCTCTTAACCATAATATTGCAGCAGGAGTTCCCATCGGACCTTCCGCTGGAAATTCCTTACCTCCTGGACCTTCCACTTCGGGACTGTCCTATGTTGGGGGACCGTCCAATGTAATTCAACCTCCATCAAGTCAAGCATATCCAGGTCATCTTAACCCTGTGCCGGGTCAACTTAATCCTGGAAATGCACTCTACGGGTACCCTACCCCGGTAATCCTTAGACTCTATGGGGACAGCAAAATGTCTTACAACATGGACCCCCACTTACAGTCCCTCAAGTCCCTCCACCCCCGTTTGGTCCACCCCCACCTAACTCTGGAGGAGGCGGACCTCTACTTTCGGGTGGAGGACCACCTCATTTTGGTCATCATGGCCCACCCCCCTGGTGGAGGTGGTGGAGGACCACCCCCCCAGGCGGTGGTGGTGGGGGAGGACCATCTCATCCCGGTGGTGGCGGAGGAGCACCACCCCCTCCCGGTGGTGGTGGTGGAGGACCTTCTCATCATGGTGGCAGTGGTGGTCAACCACCACCCTACTATGGTGGAGGTTGCGGAGGAGGCTCTTACCCTTCCGGCAGCGGTGGTGGTCCACCACCTGTTAGAAAAACAGGATCGCATAGCAATAACAATAAACACAAATGCAAATATAATAGCACACACATTACAAGAGAGACACCGATATATTGTGGTTCACCCAACTTGGGCTACGTCCACACTGAAGTTGCCAGTCCTTATTATTATTCTGTCCAGCAAAAAGAAGGGATACAACCTGCAACACAACCGTTGCACTTCCTCTTCACTGTCTCACAGTCTCTCTTCTTTGATCTCAGAGATCTTTACAATGCATAAAACCTAATCCATCAACCCTAGCCGTATTACAATGTCTTTCTTTTATATGGAAAATACAATGGGAAAAATACCATGGGATACCCAAAACCATGGGCCCGCAAAACAGCTGGCGAAAACAGCCCGAACCCCTAAAAAATGCAGAATGGGTGTACAATCCTCTGGGGTGCACGGCTAAGACATTATCATCTATGAGACTGGAAGATCTGCCTCCACAACTAACAATCTCCCACTTGGAGACTGATCACAGCAACTCCACCGCTGCTGCACTTGCTGGACTTGGACTTGGCAAATTTATCCTCTTCACCTTCATGCTAGAAGGCCAACTGAAACTGAGCAAGAACTCAGTCTCTCTTTGGTCACTAACTTTGTGAACATGTCTACAGGATTTTGGCTAGTATGTATCTTTTCCAGTTCCAACGGTTCATCTTGCAAAACAGAGCATATGAAATGGTACTTGAGCTGTATATGTTTAGTCCTGGAATGGAATGTTGAGTTCTTTGCAAGATGAATGGCACTTTGGTTGTCACTATACAACCTGCTATCATTCTGCTTCTTACCCACTTCCTCCATAAACCTATACAACCAAATCATCTCTTTACTAGCCTCTGTAATAGCAACATACTCTGCTTTCGTTGTTGAAAGTGCAACAACCTTCTGTAGTTTCAAAATCCAGTTTATTATTGTTCCACCTACAGTAAACACATACCATGTGGTGCTCCTCCTACTATCCTTGTCACCTGCCATATCTGCATCAACATATCCTTGTAGAATAGTGTCTGAACCTCCAAAACATAATGCCTGAGTGGTAGTACCTCTCAAATACCTGAGAATCCACTATACTGCCTTCCAATGTTCTTTACCTGGATTATTCATATATCTGCTCACAACTCCCACTGCATGTGCAATATCTGGTCGTGTGCTCACCATAGCATACATCAAGCTTCCAACTGTTGATTGATAGGGAATCTTGGACATGTAATCAGTCTCTTCATGTGTCTTGGGACACATTTCTTTACTTAGACTGAAATGGTTGGCCAAAGGTGTACTAACTGGTTTTGCATTCTGCATTCTAAAACTCTCCAACACCTTTTGTATGTACTCACCCTGAGACAATGTCAATTTGTGATTTTTTCTGTCTCTTGTAATTCTCATACCAAGGATTTGCTTTGCAGCACCCAAATCCTTCATCGCAAATGAATTACCTAGCTTCCTTTTGAGTACATTTATATCCTGCATGTCAGACCCTGCAACAAGCATGTCATCCACATACAATAACAAGATAATATATCTTTCATTGTCTAGCTTCTTGAAATAAACACAGTGGTCAGAATGACATCTACTATAACCTTGTTCTGTCATAAACCTGTCAAATTTTAAATACCACTGCCTCCGAGCTTGCTTCAAGCCATACAAGCTCTTCTTCAACCTGCATACCAAATCCTCCTTACCTTTGACCTCATACCCTTGTGGCTGCTGCATATATATCTCTTCCTCCAAATCCCCATGGAGAAAGGCTATTTTTACATCTAACTATTCAACATGCAAATCTTCTACTGCCACTAGACTTAAGATAGTCCTAATTGAAATCATCTTAACAACAGGAGAAAATATTTCATCAAAGTCTATACCTTTCTTCTGTGCAAATCCCTTTACAACAAGTCTTGCCTTGTACCGCTTCTTACCTCCTTCTTCTTCCTTCAACCTATAAATCCATTTGCTCTGCAATGCTCTTTTACCAGCAGGCAACTGAACCAAATTCCAAGTCTGGTTTCCTACCAATGAGTCCATCTCCTCATTCATGCCTTGCTCCCACTTCTTTCTAGTTTCCACCTGCATTGCTTCTTCATAACATTCTGGTTCACCAGCATCAGTCATCAACAAATAATACATTGAAGGAGAGTATCATTTAGGGAGTCTACTTAACCTGGTAGATCTTCTTACAGTTGCAGGAGTTTCAAGTACTTGCTGTTGTTCTTGATTTTCTAGCACCTTTGGAACTTCATTTTCTTCAATTTCATCAAATATTGTGTACTTTGTGTTTTCATTTTCTTGTTTCTTTCCCTGCAACTTATCTTTATACATGACCTTTTCATTGAATATTACATCTCTACTCCTGATGATTTTGTTATTTTCACAATCCCATAAACTATAACCAAATTCATCAACACCATATCCAATAAAGGTACATTTCTTGGATTTAGCTTCAAGCTTTGTTCTATTATCTTTATCAATATGGACAAATGCTTCACAACCAAACGTTCTCAGAAATGAGTAGTTTACCTTTTTATCTATCCATGCCTCCTTTGGAATACCACCATCCAAAGAACTTGAAGGTCCTCTGTTTATTAAATAAACAACAGTATTTACAGCATCCGCCCAAAACTGTAAGGGCAACCCTGCATGCAATCTCATACACCTTGCACGCTCCATGATCGTTCTGTTCATCCTTTCTGACACACCATTTTCTTGTGGTGTTCCTGGGACTGTCTTCTCTCTATGAATCCCATGGTATGAACAATAACTATCAAACTCATTGTCGCAGTACTCACCTCCATTATCAGATCTGAGACACTTCAACCTTTTTCCTGTCTCATTATCAACCAAAGCTTTCCACTTCTTAAAAGTAGCAAACACATCAGATTTCTGTCTAATGCAATAAACCCAAGTTTTTCTAGTTGCATCATCAATAAATGTAACATAATAATGAGAGCCACCAAGAGATTGTACCTGAGTCGATCCCCATACATCAGTATGCACAAGCTCTAACTTTTCATTCTTCTTCTGTTTCCCAACCCTGAGAAATCTGACTCTCTTATGTTTTCCATAAACACAGTTCTCACAGAATTCCAAACTTACCTGCTTCAAATCTGGCAGCAACTTCCTTGAGTGGAGAATCTGCATCCCCTTCTCACTCATGTGGCCAAGCCTATGATGCCACAATGTTGTATCTGTTCCTGTGGAAGCTAAAGAGATAGAATGGTCAGTATTATGACATAAATACAACGTACCTACCCTGTCTCCTTTTTCTATCACCATTGATCCTTTAGTGATATTCCACCACTTTTCTCCAAATGTAGATAGACAGCCGCCATCTCCCAACTGCCCTGTTGAGATGAGATTTCTTTTCATATCAGGAATATGCCTAACATCTTTTAACAACTAGTCAGTTCCATTCTTAACTTTTATCCATACCTTACCCATTCCAACAATTTTACATGGCTCATCATCACCCAATAAAACATGTCCAAAATCGCCTGGAACATAATCATGAAAGTATTTCCTATGGGGTGTAGCATGACATGACGCCCCTGAATCTACTACCCAATAATCACTAGTATTATCTAATGCAAGAATCAAAGCATCTTGTAACACATCACCTGCTACATTTGCTTCCTGGGTAGTTTCCTTCTGTGCATCTCCTTTCTTCTTTAGACATCTGCAGTCTTTCTTCAGATGTCCTTTCTTTCCACAGTTCCAACACTCTATCTTTCCCATTCTGGACTTGGATCTGCCCATTTTAGACTTCCCACGATTACCTTGGCTCTTTCCTCTCTCCTTTTGTCTTCCCCTAGTCTCCATGGTCAACGCATTACCTGATGTCTCACCTATGCTTTTTCTTCGCATTTCCTCGCTAAGAATAACACCAATAACATCATCAAATTTCAAGGTGTTTGAACCAGAGACAGAGTTACTTACAGCCATTACCAAGCTATTCCAGCTTTCTGGAAATGAACAAAAGATTAAAAGAGCCCTAACCTCATCATCAAAGTTCACACTTACAGAACTTAGTTTATTTGTAACCGTATTAAACTCATTTAAATGATGAGTGACAGATCCACCTTCAGACATCTTCATATTAGATAAACGCTTCATTAGAAATACCTTGTTGGAGGCCGAGGGTTTTTCACACAGCTTACCCAATGCGCGCATCAACCCCTCCGTTGTCGTTTCTTTTGAGATATTGAAAGCCACCGACGAAGCCAAGCTCAGCCGTATTGTTCCCAGAGCCTTTATGTCAAGAACCTCCCATTCTTCGTCCTTCATAGCCGCCGATTGCTTTGCTCTTCCTCCCAACGGTAGGAATAGATCCTTCTGGTACAGATAGTCCTCCATTTGCATCTTCCATAACTGGAAGTTTTGGCCGTTAAACTTCTCAACCTTAAACTTTCCTTCTTCCGCCATTGCTCCAACTTGAACCAGAAACCCTAGCTTCCTGCGAGTTTATCTTCCAAAGAGACCTTTGGCTCTGATACCAATTGTTAGAAAAACAGGATCGCAGAGCAATAACAATAAACAGAAATGAAAATATAATCACATACACATTACAAGAGAGACATAGATATATCGTGGTTCACCCAACTTGGGCTACGTCCACACTGAATTTGCCAGTCCTTATTATTATTCCATCCAGCAAAGTGAAGGGATACAACCTGCAGCACAACCGCTGCACTTCCTCTTCACTGTCTCACGGTCTCTCTTCTTTGATCTCAGAGATCTTTACAATGCATAAAACCTAATCCATCAACCCTAACCGTATTACAATGTATTTCTTTTATATGGAAAATACAATGGGAAAAATGCCACGGGATACCCAAAACCATGGGCCTGCAAAATAGCTGGCGAAAACAGCCCCGAACCCCTAAAAATGCAGAATGGGTGTACAGTCCTCCGAGGTGCATGGCTAAGACAATATCATCTATGAGACTGGAAGATCTGGCTCCACAACCAACACCACCCCCTCCCGACGGAGGTGGTGGATGGTCGTCCTATTCTAGTGGTGGTAGCGGACCACCACCTCCTCCCAGCGGAAGCGGTGGTGGCCCATCCTACCCTGGTGGTGGTGGCGTACCCCCACCATTCGGAGGTGGCCCACCCCCTCCCGGCGGCGGAGCAGGGCCCCCACATTATCGAAATGGGCCACCTTATTATGGTTATGGACCACCTTACTATGGCGATGGACCTACATTTCTCCGGGCGGCCCATACCCCTATGGCCAGTTTCCTCCTAGAACACCTTATGGTGAGTCGACACAAGGTCCCATGGGTCCTTACACACCTTATACATACTATCAGTACTCGCAGCCTAATCCACAGCTACCCATTTTTTCTACTTTGGACCTACCTGACTTGTCTCGCTTGACCAATGACCCCATCTACCACGGAGCTAACTGGCCACCCATTCTGGTGAAACTTTCGTCAGATATCCCAAAATTTGATGGTAAGCCGGGTGAGGATCCTAAAAACCACGTGATGACATACCACTTATGGTGTTCATCCAACTCACTGATGGACGACTCGATCCGTCTTCGGTTATTCTAACTGACTCTCACTGGTTCGGCTGCCAATTAGTATATTGAACTACCACCTCATTCTTTTCCTAATTTTGGTTCTCTTGCTATGAACTTTTTGACTCATTTCCAGCTGCCTATACGGTATAAAGCTGGTACAAATCTTTTAACCTCGCTCCGTCAAAATACCGCTACTCATTTCTCATATCATATACATGAGTGGCAGAGGAGACGACGTCTCATTAAGGATCCTATTCTAGATCAACTCCTAGCAGACTGGTTTACGAAGTCTCTCATTCCTACCATAGCACAGGTTGTTGCCATGGGTGGAGTTGTCACTGAGGAACAAGCCATCACTCGTGCCCATTTGCTAGACTTAATCTATGCTCAATCTGGCACGTTGTTTGATATTCTTTTCGACGCACCCCACAACACTTACGACCCCGCGAAACCACCCAAGGGACCCCTAGCTAATGGAATCATTGGATCCCTTCACACCCAGTCTTCCTCTCAAACTATTGGTTCGTCGAACCCACCAGATTCTTCCCCATCACCAACATAGGCTGGTCGCGGCACCACCAAATCATTCACTCCTACTGTAACCGAAGAAGTGAATTCTGTTTCTAGTGGTAAGAAAAAGAACAAAGGGAAACCTAAGAAATCTTCCACCCAGTAGGAACAAAAGAGCACCCCTGATGATACCAAACAGAAAAGGAAGTTGAATTACCCTTGCCTACTGTGTGGTGATGATCACTTTTCTAAAGAGTGCCCCCATAGAGACGAAGTTCAAAAGTTTCTTAAGGGCAAACCCACACCCGCAGTTCTCAACGATCCCTTCCCTGCTCAAAATCAGCAGTCGATCGCTCACACTTCTTCTTCCCAAGGAGAAGCATCCACCACCGCACATGTTCTCATTATGCGTAGCGAAACTATCAACTTGAACACCCGTTCTCATTCGTATGACTTCGTTCCAGCAAAGGAACCCGTTGCAAGTAATACTGAAAAAGCTTCCACTTCGATGCCCGACATCACCGTACCGGCTATTTCTCTCACCATTAAGAAGCCCTCATTTGAGTCAGTGTTGCGTCCACCCAAGAGCACGATTAGAAAATCGGTTTTCAATCCTAATCTTCGGGTTGCTCAAAACTACAAAATTGTAGAGGACCTAGCACAAGCTCCTTGTGCTATGTTGACGCTCAAATTTTTGTAAAACTGTTCGAATCAGCGCAAGACTCTCCTCGCTGCCATCGGTGCAGTTGACCCGGATTCATCGAATACCATCATGTTCCGGCGAGAATACTTCAAACCAAGGCTCTCCCATCAATTGGAATTTCAAGTTGCTACAAACATTGCTGGGAAGATAATCCATTGTACTGTTTTGGTCGAAGGGGCCTCTACGTCAGTCATGTCGATCGCCTGTTGGAGAGCCATTGGTTATCCCGAGTTGAACCATTCTCCTACCACTTTGAGAGCCTTCGACGGACGTGGTTTTCAACCTCATGGGCTGTTACAAGCTTTACCAGTCAAGCTGGGGGGTAAGACCGCAACACTTAACGTGGAAGTAGTCGCTGCCCCGTTAGATTATAAAATTATGCTTGGTCCTAATTTGTTTTACACCATGACTGTGGTCTCATCATATGTCTTCTGCATAATACAATTCCCCCATCAAGGCCGAATTGTCACAGTCGACCAACTGGATTTTTGCACACCTGACACCACTACTCACCCAGGCGATAACGTTCCTTCGATTCGACAATCTTCGCAAAAGTATGAGAGTGTGGGGGTTGGCCTCCTTAAGGATTCATCCCTTATGGGCATCTTTCCTACTTCGGATCCCCCAAACCATGCTGCCACGGTGAACATGATCTTCTCGCAGACTTCATCTATCCCTAAATCCACTGATTCATAGCTTGTACCTGATGAAGCCACCACACACCTAATTGGAGACACTATGCCTCTGTCACTCATTGAACTCATGTATGAGGCTATCCAATCAGCACCGGAGGACCACTTAGCTGTGGCCTCCATCTCCTGTTCTCTACAACGAACATCATCCGATCCTCTGCTACGGACTTTTCATTCTGACGAGTCCATTATGGAAATCATGAGTGTAGATGATCCGCCATGGGAAGACCTCCACCACCGTTCATCTTTCCTTCCCTTGTTGGATACTGTGGAGAACAACATTCACACCATATTTACACTGAATGTCTACTCTGGCTCTCAGTCCTTGATACTCGCATGTCAAACGGACTCTGAAGGCAACTTCGCCAACATTGAGCCTACCACTTTAATAGACATTTCGGTCACTCCTAGTGTAGTGGAACACATTCAGTTAGACCAGAAGTGTTCCCCTGAAGAAATTATCGTCACCATGGCCTTATTCAAGCGATTCCGAGACGTGTTCGCTTGGACTTACAAGGAGATTCCTGGGATAGAGCCCTCCATTGTTTTACATGAAATTAAAACATATCCCGACGTCAAACCTGTCTGCCAAAAGTTGCGACCGGTACACCCTCGGAAGACTATGGAAATCAAGGCAGCGATTGAGAAACTTTTGAAGGCTAGTTTCATTTATCCTGTCCCATTGACAGAGTGGGTCTCAAACATCGTCCCTGTTAATAAAAAATAGGGTACCATATGTGTCTGTGTCGACTATCGGGATCTCAACAAAGCTTGTCCCAAGGACAACTACCCGACTCCCTTCATCGGCTAGATCATCAAAAATTGTGTTGGAAGTGTCATTTTTTCATTCATGGATGGCTTTTCCGGATACAACCAAATTGAGATCCACCCCGCCGACCAACACAAGACTGCATTCATCTACCCTTGGGGAACGTTTGCGTATCGTAAACTTCCGTTTGGTATTAAAAACGTTGGTGCCACATTCCAGCGGGCCATGTCGTACGCCTTCCATGATGTGAAGGACTTTGTGGAACCTTACTTGGATGACCTCCCTGCCTGCTCAAAGCAACGTGAGTTCCACTTAGATCATCTGACGGCTGTTTTCCTCAGATGCAAGTGGTACAATATCCGTCTGAATCCTCACAAGAGTATGTTTTGTGTCAAGTCTGGACGCCTCTTAGGATTTATCATCTCGAAAGATGGGATCCGTATTGATCCCTCGAAGGTGGAATCCATCGTCGCTCTTCCAACTCCAACCAACATTACGGAACTTCAGAGTCTGCAAGGAAGAGCAACTTATTTAAGGCGCTTCGTTTGTAATTTCGCGCAAAAGACGCAAGGATACATGAGATTAATGAAAAAGGACGTCTCGTTCATATGGGATGACCAAGCTCAACGATCTTTTGATAGTTTAAAACATTCCATCACGCATGCCTCTGTGATCCAACCACCGAATTACTATCGATATTACATTTTATATCTCGCAGCTTTCGACACCACTATCGCCATGGTTTTGGTATAGGAAGACCAGAACGCCCAAGAACATGTGACATACTATGCCAGTAAAGGTCTCATTGACACTGAAAATCGTTATTCACATGTTGAGAAGCTCGCTCTCGCCCCAGTCATAGCGGTGCAGAAGTTTCGTCATTACATTTTGCTTTGAACTACCACCATCATCACTGATTCAAACCCCATGTACCACATTCTGACTCGTCAAGTACTTGGGGGAAAATATTCACGCTGGATCGTGATACTGCAAGAATTCGATCTTCTTTTCGAAAAAGCCAAGTCAAAAAAATATTTGGTGTTTGCTGAGCTCATCTGCGACCTCCCCTGTACTGATGCAGAATCTGAGCCCAATGACTCTTTTCCGGATGAGTCAATGTTTCTTATCAGTACGTCTGATCTGTGGTATGGAGATATCACATTGTATCTTCAAACCCAATGTTTCAGCCCTGAATTGTCTTGTGACAACCGTTGTCGAATATGCCACCATGCAAAGTATTATCTAATTATCAGTGATACTTTGTACCATCGTGGTATTGATTCTATCCTTCGACGTTGTCTGACTCATGATGAGGCTGAACGTGTTCTGAATGACTGTCACCCTGGGGCATGTGGCGGTCACCTCTCTGGGATGGCTACAGCCCAGAATATTTTGCGCACGGGATATTACTAGCCGTCTATCTTCAAAGATTGTATCAAGGCCGTAAAAAAATGTCCTCCATGCCAACATTTTCATACAAATAAGCGCACCCATCCCGCCCCGTTACACCTGGTTATTGTCATTGGCCCCTTCGCCAAATGGGGCATCGATTTCATGCAGTGGAAGCCTACCTCGGCTGGGGGGCATAGTTACGTCATTATAGCTATGGATTACTTTACAAAGTGGGTCGAGGCAATGCCTACAGACACGAACGACGGCAAGACCGCCACACTCTTCATGTTCAATCATGTAATAGCGCGGTTCGGAGTTCCTCAAGCGATAGTTACTGACCATGGTTCTCACTTTATGAACCATATGGTTGACGAGTTGAGCGATAGATTGGGTTTTCGCCATGAAAACTCAACACTGTACTACCCACAATCGAATGGACAGGTCGAGGCCATTAACAAGGTCTTGAAAACTATGGTCCAACATATGGTGGGTACACACAAGGCCAATTGGCATAACATGATCTTCTCCGCACTTTGGGATTATCGAACCTCCATTAAAACCACCACTGGATTTACTCCCTTCCAACTAGTGTATGGATTGGAGGCAGTCCTTCCTATTGAGTGCGAGATTCTGTCCCTCAAGCTCGACATCGAACTTCTCCCAAACACTACTGTCGAGGAAGAACGCTTCCTCTACCTAGCTAAGCTCGACGAGACTCGCCGAGATGCCGCTCTTTCCAACAAGGCTCATAAGAAACGCATCAAAGCGTAGTACGACAAGTCGGTAGAACCTCGCACCTATAGCGAGGGAGATTTGGTCCTCACATATGACCAAAAACATGATAAGCTGGGGGCAGGAAAGTTTGAGTCCATGTGGCATGCACCTTACATAGTGAAACGCATCTTGGAGAAGGGAGCTTATGAACTTGAAGACTACAACGGGATATCTTTGGGTGAGCCCCGCAATGGGCTCTACCTAAAGAGGTACTATGCCTGAGTCTTTCACGCATAAGTACTTTTGCATATACTGTACATGGCATGTGTGTGTTTTTTGTGTGGTGTGACGCTTTGATTTCTTGCGTGTTTAGGTCTTGTTTCATTTTTTATACCATGTTCTGTCTGCATGTGCAGATGGCAACATGCTATGGATTCGCAGACGGCACCAGCCGGCATACCCGTAACCTTGCTTCGGCAGCCTGGGTACTCTATTCACCTACTGGCGAGCTCATCATCTCAGGGGGAATGTGTCTAGGTTTCGCAACCAACAATGCTGCAGAATATCAAGCAGTCATTGGAACCCTAACTGACGCTATTTCTTTGGGTATGGACCTGTTGTTTGTATAACATCCTTCCCCAAAATTTTGAAGTTATTTGGGGCCCCTCCTTTTAACACTTTTGTAGCAATTTTTACTTCATCTTTCGGGTTTTTCTCTAACTAGGCAGAATATCATCACCCATTTCCAAAATAATTTTCTCATTTTGTCTAAGGCAAAGCCATCTTGTTCCTTAGCATAGATTTTGGTCTTAACTCCCCACCGTAGCGCAAGTTTTAGCCTTAAGTCCACCGTCGCTTTGACGCGTCTCTAACCATAAGTTCCTCGCTCGACGCAAACTTTAGCTCTAACTCAGCCGCCCTTTTGACAAGTCCCGAGTCTTTTATCTAGCACGTGTTTCAAAGCAATAAGCCGGCCACCATTAGCGTGAGAGATAACCTTTTCTCGGTTTCCGAAGGCGCAAGAATTACCTTTATCTTCCTCGCCTTGGAGCCGCGCTTCATCTCCCTGGAAGAATTAAAATTTGGTGCATTCCAGCCCGACGCAGACCGTGATGATAGAGTCGACGCCACAAACGTAGTTGGCACGCTTATCTTTCTCGTCTGCAAATCTGTGTTTCATCTTTCACGATAACTTGTGTGTGGTGCAGTTTTGTGAGCGCAATCCTAATGCCAGGATCGTCGCTTGAGCACAAGGTTTATTTTTGAACATGCGCTTGCCACATAGCGCGAAACATTACACTCCCCGCTTGACGCAAAAATTAAAATCGGTACTCGGCATGAAAAGATCTCCTCGATCCCTGTGCACCGGCGGAGTTGGTAGGGCCTTTAATGAGGACATGTGCCATTCTTAATGACAAATTTTTTGAGCCCTGCACTCATAGCCCCACCAACTTTAAACGTACGTGAGCATTTAACTCTTCCCCTATTTAATGCATGCAATGGCGTTTTGGGTTTTTATTTAGTCATTTGCACTCGGAGCGCTCGGCATTCACGTCGAAGTTCGAGATTTCCATTCGCTGCGAACAGTTGAGGGCTCGGAATGCTCGCCATTACTGACAAGTAAGCTCTTTCCCAATCCCACTCTTGGATTAGTAGGTTAAAATCACCCATGCAAAGTTTAAGTAGCTCAACGGCCTTCGTTTTACTTTGCATAAAAGCTAGAGAGGGCGTAGGATAGTTACTGTTCTTCTCCCTATGAAGATACGAGACCACCACTTTCGGACCAGGGCAGAGACGGCCCCATCCCACAGGCACACAAGTCTTTCCCCTCTGTCACGTTTTCGATTTCCCTGGTTTTCCTCGTAGATTTTTTGTTTGCCATGCGAAACTCGCGTCTCCCCACGACCACATTTGAAAGTTTCTTATATGTTTTTCTTGGTTGCTTGATAGTTTGTTTCTGTTTAAGCTCTTCTTACATGAGTGGAGTCTCTATTTTCTAAAAGTATGAAGTGCTTACCCTACTCTGGCCATGAGGACGAATCATCCCAACGGTATCTTAGCGGCCACAAAGTTTTTTTCGCTCAAACCTATAGAAGCCGCAGCATCCCAAGGCCTTGTTTGCAAAACTCTCGGTCAAGCATCTTCTGCACGTAAGGTCCAATCCTTCTCGCTCCTTGCAGCTAAAGTTTCATGCTATAAACACCGAGATATCCTGCTCAACCAAAAGCGAGGTTTATTCATGCCGAGGTTGCATAAAACCTATATTACTCAGCCGAAGTTGCCGTGAGGATGTGTTAAATCAATCCATCAATCCCATTTAGAAACTTGAAGTCAGGCCCGATCCTTAGCCGATAAAGACCTGCAGCCGCGGGACTTATCCATCTTCAACGCAACTTCCACTATCAGCTGCCAGCGCATGAAATGTTTAAACATTGACGCACAGACAATATCGCAAGCATTATGTTAAACGCTAGCGCAAAAGTAAGGTTAGGAAGAAGCACATGCGAAACTGTTTGAGCTAGCGTGTGAATGTGTTTAGCTTTGGCACACAAATGAAATTAATGCGTTGGCACGCGAAATATCTTAGGTATCAGCGTAGAGAATACATTATCACTTGGCACCCAAATAATCTTAGGCACCGGCGCACATGGAACGTTTAAATCTTAGCGCATAAATTCCTACTTATACCCCAGCGCTCATCAGATCACTAATCTTAGCACGCGCAGAATCCCAAGTGCGGCGCAAAACGCTATTTAGTCACCAGCACAGAAATCTTCATCAGACTCGTGCAAGTGTGTGTAATAATTCAGGAGTTACCTGCAAGATGAAAATGAATGGTGCATATTCAAAGATGATCTTACCCATTGTCCTGCTATTTTGTCTTTGCTTTTAGCATCAGAGGTGCATTGTTGAATTAAGCTTAAGCATGAAATGAAGATAATTGTGATTGTTTAAGGCAGCCTCTGTTGTGAAAATGTTATATTTTGGCTTTGCCATAGGATGTTGCTAGTGTTTGGAAGTAGTGATCTAACTAAAGTTTTTTTTGCCTTGATCACCACAGGATTACCATGCATAAGAAGTCAGCAAGGAAGAAGGCAGCTCAGAAAGTGACCTCAGACTCAGAGGTTGAAATTCTATTAGATACTTCTCTCGTCACGATGTTTGCTGACACAGAAGCTACCATGGTGTTTCCCCTGGGAGCTCCTCTCCTGAATTTCAATGGGGTGATCTGTACAGATTCATCATGGCTCAAGATAGTTCAACAACCTCTATAGAGGACGCTCTATTATATGCCAACATCAGAAGGTCCTATTTGCATAAGGAAACAACTCGGCCAGAGCTGTTCCCTTGTTCTGAAGTTGTTGGATGGCTAATTCCTAACATCCGAACCGACACAAGGCTCATGACTGATAAAAATGGGTTGAGCCTGGCATCTTTCGCTCCCGAGCATGTTATTGCTGCCTACAGACTGCCTTCACCCATGGTTTCCTTGGACGATGACTGGATAGCAACGCATCAGATGGACCCACTAGAAACTTCTCGTAAGATGATGATTAATGACAAGCAGATCAGGAGGAGGCAAAACAATGAATATGAAAGCAGCTTATTAAAGACCCCTTACAGACTCATCGTCCTGATGTTGTCGGCTATGTGGCATGCCTAATGGCAATGTGTTTAAAATCGGATGGGTTCCGGTGATGTTTCATATAGCCACGAAAGGCACCATCTTCAACCGGGATGAAATAATTTCAGATAGCTTGGCCTCACAGTTAACAGCAGCCCAAGGAGGACAGACCCAGAAGAAGGTAGATTTATTCATGTCTTCATACCTGATTGACTGCCTGTTAAGCAAGCATTCGTTCTCGGATTTGGGTTTCTCATGGAAGCCAAATGAAACAGCTCTCTTCATAGCTTATCAATGTACATGGGCAAGTAAATACGCAAACCACTACAAGATGGTTTACAAGAGGTTTATCATGCCATTGTACCAACTTATCTTCGTACAAGAGCCAAATTGTATGTCAGAGAATGCAATGCCTATCATTGAACAATTTGGGGACTATTATCACAGTGCATAAGGCACATACATCAGGATGAGTGGAGGAACTCATGAGCCATTTATGTTCCCTCGGTATGTTACAGACTTTGTAATTCATAAGGAGGCTGTGAGACAACTCTTCAGCACCGATGCCATAAGCAAGTTCTTAACAGACCGGAGGAAGGGCATGTATCCTCCCATGCCATTTACCATAGGAGCTTATATCCTCCCAAGATCAAGAGACAGGGAAAATTACGCTAAAGGCTTAGAAGTCTTCCATTTCGGCTCAATCCCTTTCAGAAGGCATGACCCCAATGGTGCGGTAAGCACGCATTGTCTTGACCTCAAGATCTCCTTTGAATACGCTCATGCGATGGACCGAGAAGAAGAATTCTTCAGGAGCGCCCGCAACCTAACTGAGTTAGGAAAGCGTTACAATATGAAAGTTGTGAAAGATCCGAACCCCAAACCTGTCGGTTTGATCCAAAGAGAGCGGGAGGCATCGGCCTCACAATCAGGGGATCCATCAGAATTGGAGCAGGACAGAGTGCTCCAAGAGCAAACCCTTAAGTTGGAGCAAGATAGAATGCTCCAAGAGCAAGATATCAAGCAGCAGCAGGACCAAGAACAAGCAAGGATTTAAGGTGAGCTAGCTGCCAAGATTCAACAAGAGGAGATTGCAAGGAAGCAGCAGGAGAAAACCTCTCAGTTGGAACAGCAAGAAGAGGTTGCCATGATCTAGAAAGAAAGAGAAGATCAAGTATCCCAAGAGCAAGCTTCCAAGCAGCAGCATGAGGATGAGTAAAGGCCCCTGGGTGAAGGAACAGATGGATTGCAGACACAGCAAGGAGAGTCTGAAGGAGAGAAAGGGAAAGTGCAGACAGAGAAGTCTCTCGAGCCGGAGCCATCCACTCCGACAAATATGGAGGTAGACCCAACATTGATATGCACTCCAGGGGGAACTCAGGAAGAAGGTGCCTATTCAGGGAGCTTAGTGCTGACCCCATATAACCCCTGGAAGCAGCGCAAAGTAGCAGCCCTGGATACCGTTTATTTCCATGAGCGGAAAAGGGCCATTATTGATAGAAGGGTACAGAAAATACAGGGCATGACAAAAAATGTGGAAACCGAGGAAGATGAATATGAGCTATGGATAACAGAGAAAACTTTGGTCCAAAGAACTGATGCCGAACCCACATTTCAAGCCCAATGCACTGTGGCATCAGCTAAGGCAACTAAAGCCAATATTGATTTTTTGAAAGAAAAGATAAAGCATTACAGAGAACAATGCTTTAAGATCAAAGATGATAGAAAGAGGGAGGTTTTGGAAGCCAACAAACTGAAGGAGAAATACAATGAGTTGTTAGGAGAGCATCTGGTGCTCAATTCAGGAGTTCTCCAGCTCAAGAATGAGAAGAACTCCTTAGAAATGCAGTTGGCTATCTCTGAAGGTGAACTAGAGAATTTGAAGGCTCAGATAACAGAGTTGGAGGAACTCGAAGCAAGCAGAGCTCAGCAAATTCAGCTTCGCTAGCGTGAATATGAGGGGCTGATTCAAGAAAAGGAACAACTAGCAAGATAGCTCAAAGAGGCAGCGGAGGACCAGCAAAATTTGTCCACATTTCACAAACAAGCATGTGATATGCGGATTAAAATCCATCAGCTGCTAGTACTGATCTCAGAAAATATTTGGAGCATGAAAGAGATGATGAAGAAAATGACAGCAATTGAAACCAAAGCCTTAAAATCTCGAGAAAAGTTCGCAAATCATGTAGAGGAGATGAAACAACAGTCTGAGTGGAAAAGGGGAAAATCTCAAATCCCTTCACACTTGCGCGCCCCTACAGGGGATGAATTGGACGTGGATATAGGAATTCTTGAATTCGCCAAAGATTGCAGTACCAAGCTAAGTTTGGAAATAAAAAAGATGGTCCACAAGTGTTGTTCGATCTACTCCACACTCAGGGAATCGCTCAGCAAGTGTCATCTGGTTCTCCCCACTTCCATTTATGATTTCCCAAAAGAAGAATACCGATTGTTCAAGTTGTATAACGAGCTGGACGAAGACTTGGCCTATATCAAGAAGGTAGAAGTATTGACTCAGGACGAATTTCAACAGTTCATTTGCCAGCCTGCAATACATATTTACTTCGTAGAAGCAATGGATAAAGAGGCCACAGAGGGAAAAGCGCTGATCAAATCAGACCTTCGTAAGCATGAAATAGCGTCCCAGGCAACAATATCTTCTCGTATCAAGCTCATCGTAAGGGATATCAACCAATGGGCCTCATACATTCAAAGTATAGATAGACCGATAATTTCAAGCAAGCCAGTTGGTGGAGGCGTGTCTTCAAGTCAACAAGCAAAATCCCCAGCAGAGTAGACAGATCATTCTTATTTCATTTTAATCAAGCAGAGAAGCTCAAATTCTACCTTTGTATAAATGCTTTAAAAGGACAGTCGGCCCCTATTTTTGTCCTATATGTAAAATCTTCCACATATTCATAGGCTTTGTAAGGATACGATGAAATCCAAAAGAAGGAAGTTCTAGAATTAGGGTACACTTGTCAGCCCAATGGGCGCTTTGTAAAGTTATAAATAGAAGGTTAGAAGGAGTAGAGAAGGACTTTTTGGCAGGTAAAAGAAGCTTCTCAGCTTGTATGAACTATTTTGTAACTAGCTCCGAGAAAGCGATTTTGCCTAATAAAGAGCCTGGAGAGGACGTCATTTGCCTTAAATGGATGTTGGATGTTTGATGGATTATTATTGTGGCATTCATATCTTGTAGTGAGATCTTTCTTTGTTGTTCAGAATTATTTCTGTGTTTTGAATGAGCTTACTGTCTTTTATGTGCAATGATGTTTCTCTTAGCATGAGTAATAGAGTGCTTTCATATGGATTAAAAGCTATCTTTTATATCATTAAATCTCTTGTTGTAGATGTATCTTTATGATTTAATGGTTATCTATTGATCTTTAGATGTTTCTTTCAGAACATTGCTCATATTTACATTTTGCTCCTTGCAAGGATAGATTAGATTTATTTCAGTCTTAGTTACAGATTTGTTTCAAGCTTTGCATTTAGATTAAATTAGCTTAGGCACTTGCACATCATTTTAACAATAAAATCAAAAAAGAACGGCGGATCGGGCCATAACCGATATAAAAGAAACAAATCTCCAAATCTAACGGTAGTCGGAACCGTTAACCGGACGGATTCCCCACACCAAACGGTGGACAATTTAATTGGGATAGTTTACCGGGGAGAATCCCTTTCTGCTTGATGCTGCGATCTTCGAGGCATCAACAGTTTTTGGCGCTAGAAGGAGGGCCTGAAGTGCATGGATGATAAAGGAAAATATCCCATTGTCAAAAATGTTACTGAAAACCCGCTTAAAACAGAAATTTCAGACAGCCCAAACCTTGAAGTAACAAATCAAGAAAACTCCATCTCTGATTCTGAACATCAAGAAGTCTTGTATGCTGTGCCTTTTGCAGAAATAGAAGATTTAAGGAGACATACACGGTCTTATGTTAAGAAACTAGGTGGTTTAAACACTGTAACTTTCCTCCCTAGGAAAAGTACTCCCAGAAAAGAAAGACAGTACACCCGTGATTCAATTCTTGTGCAGAATTTTGAAGAGCTTGTAAGTTTAACTTTGGAAGAAATTGCAGAACCCCTGAAAGAAATCGATCTTGAAAACCCAGAAAAATTTTCCGATCCATAAAATCTTGGAGAACTTATTACTCCAAAGAACACTCCACTTAATTCACCACGCAATTCTCCACCTGATTCTCCAAATAGAAACATGGCAGTACCTGCTTGGAGAGCAAGGGGAGCATTGAATCTAGCTGGGCCATTCCACAATCTACCAAAAAACCCAAAGAAAGTCTTTCCTAAATTCGACCCAGGAAAAGCCATTTATGCTGAAGATCATCTCAAGAGTTTATTTAGCCTTGAATCTTTTAAATGTACAGCATGAAAATGTAGTTTGTAGGCTTTTCCCATACACATTTGAGCCAAAAGTTTCTTCCTGGTATTTTAGCTTACAAGCTATCTCAATTTCCAGCTCGGAAGAATTTGAAACATGTTTTTTAAAGAAGTATGGAAATCAAAAGACTGTAGATACACTCATGAAAGAATTGTTGTCCATGAGAATGGAAAAGAAAGAAAAGGTTCAAGACTTCAACCAAAGGTTCACAACACTCTTAAATAATTTCAATGAAGCAAATAAACCAGCAGAAGAATCTCTGGTTGAATATTATACAACAGCTCTTGAAGGGCCTATAGCAATGTTCGTCAAAAGATCTAAAAAAACCACCCTGATAGAAAATTTTGAAGAAGCTAGAAAGGTGGAAGAAGAAGCAGAAAGCATTGCCAAACATGCCTTAGATGTAGAAACAAAACCAACAACTAGTAAAAATACCTTGCTACTCACCAAGAATAAAGAAGAGTCATCGGCGGACATGGAGAACGTAGTTAAGATGATGCAGAAATTGTCTAATAAAATTGTAGATCTTGAGAAAGACAAAGCAACTAGTACATCTAGGAAGCCTTTCAAACGATTCTACAAGAAGAGAGAATACAACGATCAACCTCATCCACCTATGAATACTTCTCCTGTTTTAAATCTGAATGAAATAGGGATGGAACACTTTTGCACATTTCATCAAGAGCCACACTCGGAAAAGAGCTGCCCACGATGGATTAACTCTATGAGTTTAGTCATGAACCAAATGCTGGATTCACAGATTCCAGATCAAGACGATCCTATAAAGGAAACAAGCCTTGAGATAGAGTAACCCTCTCCAGACACTACCATGGTGCTTTGGGATTGGGTACCTTTAACTGAATTGGTAGAAGATGATCCCGTGGAAAGCTCAGTCTCTGCTGTAAACATTAACACTCGCAGTAAAGGTCCCATTGCAGATCCAGTTCCAAGCTCTACTATTCCCAAACCTAAAGTTTCAAAAGAGTTACCTAGAAGACACATAACAGTCATTCCACCACAACCTAAAGTTAACCCAACAGCGGCCAAGCAGCCAAACATTGACACAACAGTTCAACAACCAAAGGTCACACTGAATAAGACAGACCATCAAACTAGAATTGTAAAAGAAAGTGATATAAGATATGACATCATTGAAGATATAAATAAAGTAAAGGCAAATGTTTTAATATTCGATATGTGCAGTTTTCCCCAGCAACGAGACAAGTTGTTGCATGCTCTTCAATCCCAGCCCAGCACTCCATTAATAGATACTCAAGAAGAACCTGAAATTAATGAGGCTAGTATCGGCGGGAAATCCAAATCTCAGACGTTTCCGTTTCTTTTAACATTTGAAATTTTCAATCACAATGTTCACAATTGTCTGGTAGATTCCGGAACATCTTCGAATGTCATGCCACTGTCAATCTATAAGAAGATTAATGGGCAACCAATTCCATCTCCCGCCCATATTATTCAGTTAGATAGGACTGCTGTCAAAGTTATCGGGGAAATGAAAGATTTCCTCATTAGGTTGTCAGCAGATTCTAGAGTTTGTCAGTTCATTGATATAATGGTAGTTGACATTCCCGAAGCCTATGGTTTGATCCTAAGTAGGGACTGGTCCACAAAGTTAAATGGTTACTTTGCAACTGATTGGTCCCATTTGTGGTTTCCATATCAAAATAGACAGAATCAGATCAAAGTTCTGAGAGAACCACACATGAAACAAAATGTAGCTCAACTAGAAGGAAAGAATGAGGTTGTAGACTTCTCATCCTCAGTTTTGGGAAATTATTTCTTAGAAATTGACCCGGGTAATTATCAGTCTGAAACTATTAGCTATGAATCAGATGAACAGTTCGATCTCCATTTTTCTCGAATTGATGATATTGACTGTAATATAGTTAGTTTAGTCACTGACTTAGATCATAAAGATACTAACTTAGCTTAATCAAACGATCTTTTTTGGACATTATACTTTGATGGTTCTAAAAATTTGGAAGGATCCGGAACCTGTTGTGTTCTAATGGATCCGGAAAGAAATAAGTATTTTTGTCCTATAGGTTAGAATTTGATTGTACTAACAACACTGCTGAATATGAAGCTTTGGTCCACGGATTAAAGAAAGCCATCGGTTTAAATGTTAAGTACCTGAAGGTGTTTGGCGACTCGGAAATAGTTGTGAGACAGGTAAGAGATACCATTCACTGTCTTTCACCTCATTTGAGGAGTTATCAGGCTGAGGTATGGGATTTAATTATGCATTTTGATGCTCTCAATGTAAAGTCTATTCCTAGATTGCAAAATTCTGTAGCTGATTTATTAGCAACATCCGCTTCCAGATTGGTGCCAACTAATAACAAGTGCTCAATTGAATTAATCTTCAGGCCTTCCGTCCCTGACAATATCACAAACTTCAGAGTTTTTGATGATGACGAGCAGATTATTAGTTTTATAACAAACGAATACATATTCCAAGAAGCTGTGATAGATGAAGAAGAACACGATTCTGATTTACAAAAGAAAGATACAGCTAAAGGCAATTTCATCCCCAAAGGGGTAAGGTCACTTGAAATGTTGTTTGATATTCAGAGAAACTTCAAAAGGCCAGCAAATACCAAGACCAATAGCTCATCAATGTAGCATGAATTAGTTAATCTGGGCACCGAGGCTGAACCAAAATTTGTTAATCTTGGCAAATGTTGTTCACCGGGAGAAAGGGATAAGTTCGTCAAGCTGTTTCGACAATATAAGGATGTTTTTGCATGGACTTATGAAGATCTGAAAACTTATGACATCCGCATTATTCAGCATGCCATACCAATGAAGGCTGGTGTCAAGCCATTTCAGTAGCAATTAAGGAGGATGCACCCGACGCTTGAACCTTTGATTCAAAAGGAATTCAAAAAGTTACTGAATGCCAAAATAATTTTTAAAGTCCGGCATTCTGAGTGGGTGGCTAACCTCATCCCTGTGAGAATGAAGTCAGGAGAAATAAGACTATGTGTTGATTTCAGAAATTTAAACAGAGCTTCAGATAAAGACAACTATCCGGTCCCTTCAATGGAACAAATTCTCTAGATGGTGTCAGGATCTGAACTATTCTCCCTTCTTGATGGCTTCTCTTGTTACAATCAAGTATTGGTAGCTGAAGAAGACCGTCTTAAGACTACTTTCTGCACTAAGTGGGGAACGTTCGCATACCGAAGAATGCCATTTGGCCTAATAAATGCAGGAGCTACGTTCCAACGAGAAATGGACATCACCTTCCGAGGATTGGGAGGTCACTGTGTTGTGGTCTATTTAGATGATGTGACAGTCTTTTCGAATAAAAGAGAAGATCATGTTGTTCATTTGAAGCATATTTTTGAGCATTGTCGGAAATATGGTATCTCTTTAAATCCCAAGAAGAGCGTGTTCGTTGTTCCCGAAGGTAAACTGTAGGGCCATATCATTTCCAACAGGGGAATATCAATAGATCAAGAGAGAGTCCAAGCTATAAATAAAATTCCAATGCCTCATAACAAGAAATCCATGCAGTCATTTATGGGCACTATCAATTTTTTCCGAAGGTTTGTTCCAGATTTCGCGCAAATTGTTAAACCTTTGTAGCAAATGGTCAAGCAAAGCATACAGTTCAAGTGGACGGACTTAGAAAAGGATGCATTCAGAGACATTAAGGCAGCCATAGCTAAGGCTCCTTCCTTAAGAAGCCCATATTTTGACAAAGATTTTATCCTGTATACCTTTGCTTCGGATGACTCACTTGCAGCGGTACTCACGCAAAAGGTAGAGTTAGGAGACGAATATCCAATCTCGTTTATGAGAACTAGTCTGCAAGGTGCTGAAATGAACTATCCTGTTGTCGAAAAACATGCGTATGTTGTCTTCAAAGCGGTCAAACAGTTCAAACCATATATTCTTAAGAACAAAACTAAAGTTATAGTTCCTCACCCGGCAGTTAGATCCCTTTTCGTTCAAAAGGAATTGGGAGAAAGAAGAGGAAACTGGGTCACGACTCTTCAAGAATATGATTTAGAATTTAAACCAACCACCATCTTTAAGGGACAAGGCCTGTGTAAATTGCTAACAGAGCATCCAATTGCTAAAGAGCAGCATTGGAAGAATGAAGCCAAGCTGAATTCAGTTGAGATATGTCCTATTTTCACAGCTCCTGAATCGTGGTATAGAGATCTAGTGCATTATTTGCAGTAGGGATATCTACTAGAACACTGGAGTTCTAAGCAAAGAAGGGCACTCTGTTTGAAATCAGCAGCTTATCAAATTATTGATGGTATACTTTTCAGAAAAAATTACGATGGAATTTTTCTTAAATGTCTGGAAAAGGAAGATGCAAGTAAAGTGGTCAAAGCATTACATGATGGCCCCGCTGGTGGAAATTATTCAGGAGAGACAACAGCGCACAAAATACTCAGAGCTGGATATTATTGGCCCACCCTATTCCGAGATGTTCATGCGTATGCACGGAACTGTGATATATGCCAAAGAAGTGTCTGGAAATTACCTAAGGCAGTAGGACCCTTGCAGCCAGTTATTATCTCAGAACCTTTCGAACAATGGGGTATAGATGTCATTGGAGAGATAAACCCAAATTCTTCCCTACAACATCGATACATCCTGATGGCTACCGACTACTTCACCAGATGGACGGAGGCTATCCCATTGCGCAAGATCAATGAAGATGCAGTCATCAACTTCTTGAAAGAAAACATCATAACCAGGTTTGGGGTTCCAATTTCCCTTGTTTTTTATAATGCTCCTTATTTCTCGTCTTTTAAAATAAATGAATTTGTTTATGAATGGGGAATTAAACTACATTATTCAGCCAATTATTACCCTCAAGGGAATGGACTAGATGAATCTTCAAATAAAAACCTCATTCGAATTCTCAAGAAGACTGTGATTGAAAATCAGCGAAGTTGGCATATAGCTCTCCCAAATTCCTTATGGGCAGATAGGGTGACTCCAAAGAACGCATTAGGGGTTTCCCCTTACACTCTCGTCTACAGCAAAGAAGCCATTCTCCCTCCCAATATATTGCTTCCATCCTTACAGTTTTCCCAAGCCTCTCGAGGGTCTGGTAGTCAAGTCTTGCAATCTAGGATCAATACTTTACTTCAACTGGAAGAAGCCCGTCAGAAAGCTAAAGACCGATTCCATCAGCACCAAGACATAGTCAAAAGATGGTTTGATAAGAGGAAGTATTGTAAAAGAAGTTTTGAAGTAGGGGATTTACTCCTGAAATGGGACCATAATCATGAGGGCAAGGGGATGCACACGAAATTCCAACACTTATGGATAGGCCCTTACCATCCACCTGGATTCTCAACTAGTGGTCTCTCATCCACATGGATTCTCAACTAGTGGTCTCTCATCTTAATCGAGTCTACGCCATCCACGATCCCACCTTACTCCATCTCTATAGACGAGTCCATCTTCTGGAAAAGTCCTTTGAGTCCATTCAGTACCTGCACATTCCATGAGACGTTAACACAGTCGCTGATTCTATTGCCAACTTCATCTTAGATTGGTACATTGCACACACATAAGCATATTCATGAACTGTTAAAAGTAGACATAACATGTAAATAACTCATTTTATATAAGTAAACACATAACAAGACCACACCATTCATCCATTTTAAAACACATAATGTATAAACCGTCGGAATGTCTGTATATATATATATATCATCATAAAAAGTAGTGCTGGTACAAAATCTGAAGCACGATGGCTTTCAATGAGTCTCTACAAAATCTGAAGCCTCGTAGCTTTCAATAAGTACAAAAATCTGAGGCCTCTAATCTCTCAGTACATGATAACGACATCAAGCCTAACGCCTGGCATGTACACCCCTAGGTCTAACAGCTCTGGCTTGCTGAGTGTGGAAACAGTCAACTGCTCTCGCGACCCTGCGAAGCAGCGCATTGAAGCACGCAAACGCTACAACCATATACACCTGCATGGGCTGTGGTAACTCATCTACCATCGGCTCCGGGACGTCTAATTTCAAACCGCTCAGGTTCGCGTAGACTCCATCTATCTCTGCCATGGCATCATGTACGGCTGGACCCATAATTGCTCCCTCTCCTCTCTCTCTCTCCTCGCAAGAAGAGAGACTCCCACTGGTCATACGGGGCCCACATATGCACACACATGTTGTTATCTCGTCAGCACTATAACAAAAAAATTATAAAAACACAAAACTTAAAAGTGCAAGGGTTGATTGTTCTTACCTATGTCTCCCCATGTTGCTCCATTAGGCAGCGGCAAGTTCGGGTCATCTCTGAAATCCGTACCACTGTATGGGTAGTCCTCTACCATAAGCAACTGGCCCTCTAACTAGCTGAAGAACTCAATACCATATGAGATGATGGGGCCCCCACCATGTTGGGCCATCACCTCTACCCATCTAGCCATGTGAGGATCCCTAAGATCCCTGTCATCCAATGGTACTTGTGGGTGCAAGAGGGAAACCCGCTCCAAGAGAAACGAGATCACTATCGATCCATAGCTTAACTGTTTGAGCTCTCCCCACCGACACTTGGTCAGCTGAGCTCGAATGTTCGCGAGGAGTCCCTCACACCAGTTGAAGATCTTCGGAGACATACAGTCCTCCGCGTATAGAATCTGAGACCGAGTAGCCAAGTGAGGAGCTTGACTCCCTGCTACCCTTGTAATGGTAAAGAGAATGGCACGCAAAGGATGCTCTTGCACGTCTTTTATGGAAATCTTCCCACTAGAAGCACGAGCGTGAGGGGTACAGTATTGTAGGATCACGTCCTCCACAGTCCGATCAATTCCCCATGATCCAGTAAGAAGCACATTGTCCCCCCTTCAAGACAATCCAATCAGGAAGTAGATGTCCTTGACATCTATAGTAAGTACGTGCTCACCGATCACAAAATATTGCTGAGTCGCATCCCAACATCTAAGCATATGTGTCAGCAGGGGGATTTGGGCCCTCATGCCCTGGATCTCGAAGAACTTGAGGAAACCACAGTTCCTCAGCGCCTTCACACATAGTGGATCACTTGCAGCTTGCACGTCATCTACCTCATGCTCCCATTCACGCCACTCCAAGACCATTTTGGCTGCTTGTAACCTG
Organism: Larix kaempferi; assembly: GCA_027924585.1. NCBI lineage: Eukaryota > Viridiplantae > Streptophyta > Pinopsida > Pinales > Pinaceae > Larix > Larix kaempferi. The sequence continues at coordinate 12,472,410 of BSBM01000050.1, read as the reverse complement.
CCAAAAGGAGAGTTTAAACATTGTTAATACTCACTTCAACCACTGAAAGTATTTTTTTTTGGTAGGGTTTTTGTTTGAGGTTGGAGGTTTCCCCCGTCGCACCCTGTTATTGCTAACAGTGCGACGTCGTCGGAGTCCAACTTTACGAGCTTTACGACGACTCGGTCTCGTCGCAGTTCCCGAAAGGGAAAACTACGACGACCCGAGGATGCAATGGCCCTTCACAAACCAAGCTAAAACCCAAAAAATGAACCAAAATCAAAAATGTAAGCCACTACAATTATGTTGAATGAAGTGTAGAGTTACCTGCTCCGGACGGTGGGTGAAATGGTTGCTCGTAGCTCCTGGAATCGACAAGTGACGTTTTGGATCCAAATGGCACTTCTCCTCCCAATTTGGAAAATGAAACAATGGTAACTCTATTTGACCCATTTTTCTATTTATAGACAAAAGGAATATTCTTTTTTTCAAATATTTGATGCTTTTAGGTCATTTGCTATAGTTTGGGTCAATTTTATCACATTTGAACACTTGGTTGGCTATTTGACCTAGATTTCGAGTGTGCAGGGGCCATTAAGTGTCTTTTCACATTGTTTTCACATTAGAACGATCATCTCAAGTATGAACACCCCTTGTGTGTTTTTGTTGTTATTTTCCATTCATTAGATTGTAATTATTTTATGATGATAAGCTTACTCTTTGTTCTTTCTCGTGCTCTTGAAACTATGAGAATAAGTTACCGAGTTACGATTTATCACTTTTTCGGGCTCGTTAAACTCCTACGGAAAAGGAACCCCCCGGAGTCTATCTTTAAGCTCTTTTCAGGCTCTTGAAATACGAAAAGATTGCCAAGCGAACTTATTGCGTTCACGCTTGTTAAAGAATTCGAATGGTCGTCTTCCTGGTGATAGTTTACCCCTTTTTCGGACCAGGGGGCACTACTTACGAAAAAGGTATACTCCAGCAAATCATGACTGGAAGAGTCCTCTCCCATGTTGTTTTACCCTTTTTCGGGCGATGAGGCTAACTTTACGAAAAATGACCGTTGGAGTCTTCTTTAGTTCTTTTCAAACTCTCTAAACATGAAATGACAACCGAGTTTACCTTCTATGGACTCGTTAAACTTTCACATTGAAGGTCCCGCCATGGGACGAACCCCTCCTATCCCAGGTTCGAAAAATATTTGGGATTGGACTCATCTATGAGATGAGCTATACCAAGCATCTAGTTACCCTCATCAAGCTCATTAAAAAACACATGAGGCACTCATCATACATGATGGGGAAAAAGGAAAGCTTTTATGTTACACCCCTTATCAGTGGCAGTATCTAGTCATTTCTTAAACATGGAACTCATCTGCATTTGCATACTACACTTGGATCATCCGTTTGTCCTCGAGTTTCACCTATTTCCTGAGTCTTGTTACTCCTTTGAGTCATTCAAAGAATGCTTCCATCATCAGTTGCAATAGGAATTGGTACCATAACTCGTCAAGTCAATACTTCCAAGGCATGCCATGCCCGTGTCCAAGAATACTCTCACTATTCATTATCTGTAGTCAGTATACCTTCCATCATGTCGGTCTACTTTGAGTCAGTATTGCATGTTATTGTACCATTTGATCTTCTCTACACATCCTTTGTCGTGTTTCGTGTCGATGATGGGGGATTCATCATGGCCCTCCTTCGGCGGATTCATCCTTGTCGACTTCAACACATCATACGAGGATTGAATCTAGAAACCAACCAAGTACCTTGGCCCTGCATGCCTCAATGGCAGGTTACCTCTCTTTCAACATGAGTTTACATCATTGACTCTTGATTGAAAGATTTCATCTTGCGTTCGACTTCAACTCAATTATTCATGCTTGATGATATGTACTGTGATACCTTGGGAATCATTGACATTAATGGTGATCTCCCTCGCACTTGTTAACGGTATACATCAATGACCAGTAATCAAGTGGTTTCTACCATGTTCGACGTCAAGACATTTGTAATCACATGGATAGATTCGTATCATTGCGGGTTCAGCTTGAAGACCCTGGGGAGTTATGTTTTACCCAGGTTGTGGTGGAGTTTGTATTGAGTCATGTCACACGGATCCACATTTGTATTGGTCGTGGCTGTGTTATCATCTCATCATGGATCTGTGCTTATGTCTAGTAGCCATGATTGTGTTCAGTAGGTCATTACTACCATGGATCTGTAATGTATTGGTCGGTAGCCATGTTGTATGTCATATGAGACAGTGTACTCAGGGTCAGTTGTACTACAACAATGTCCTTCATCCGACAAGCCATTGCCATTCTTTCTGTCAAAGCATTTCACCTGTCCAAATTTCAACAGCTTCGTGCTTTGGGGGGCATTCTATTACACCTAAAATCCTACCATCTTGAGATTCAGTGTATACATCCCTGAAGTTTCATTGGCTAAGTCATTTACCTAGAAGGGATACCATTGCATTTATGTTATGTTTTGAGAGGTCGTCGCAGGCTGCACTCATGCAACCTGCAACATCACATCTTGCTCTACTACAGGGTGCGACGAAGTCAGTTAATGGACAAAAATAGGTCCTTTGAGCTCATTCTCGAAGCCTGCTGACTTGGATCCTTATCCCTGACCTCTTGGGGGAGCTGGCACTCGGTTCCTAACCTCTTAGGGGTATCCCCTATCTCTCTCCTACCATATCTCAACCTACCCTATCCATACCCTATCCACTTAGTCCTATATAAGTGAAGCTCTACCCCTCTCCAAAGGGGGAAAGTCTATAGTGTCTACATGATGGTGAAATCATCATTGAGAGATCTCTAACTCATCCATTTAGAGACTCACACTTCCTTGGGAGGATATGGCAATTGGCTTGGATGGAGAAGGGCTACTACGTTAAGCTTTGGTTGTAGTCATTCTTACCTATGTACTTTCCCTATATTTACAGTAATATAAACGCTTTCCACCAATATTGTTGTGTTGATGATATTGTGTAGTTTACCTGTTTAATTGTTTACTTAGATCTGTTATTGTATAGATGCTTTTTTACTTGTTTGTCTTGTCCCATGTGTCTTGACAGGTCTTGCAGCTGAGATCTGACGACCACAAGGAGTGGAGCAACATCCAGGAGGAAGGACTTCAAGTTTAAGGTAAGACATCTAGTGACCCGATACTTAACTAGATCTAGGAAAGTGGTTTATAGTCTGTACTATTCTTTCTAGACTCACATTGAGCTAGGGAGATCCGGCTCGCGTCTGCAAATAGGCATGCATGCTTTCTAAATGACAAACTAAAAGTTAATCCTTTCATTTTTATAGCATTTTCGCTACAAGTGAATCCTTTCATTTTTATAGCATTTTCGCTACAAGTTAGTCCTCTCATTTCTTTTCAATTTTGACTTGTGAATAGGCATGATTTTTATTTTGAATTTCATATGTGAAAACTACAAGAAGTATATTACATTTTCTTTTTGCATTTTGACATGTGAATAGGGATGATTCTGAATTTGATTTCCATATGTGAAAGCCTTACGGAAATGTATATTAATAATGTAAATACTAATTAAATACCAAATTGTTTGGTTATGATGATAAAAATGTGCTCGTAATATGTGTATAGTATACATATTTACTTTTCGTTATAAAATGTCTTTATTATATTGCATATTCTACTTCTAATTGTAAAAAGTCTTCATCGATTAATTGTACCCATTTTCAACCAAATGTGAGATTATGCTATTTTTGCAATGTCTAGAATCTATTGTTTAGACATGTTGTTACACATGTATTTTTCAGACATGTTATTACACATGCATTGTTCAGACATGCTATTACACATGTAGTGTGTTGGTTTTAGTATTCCAAGTTCAATCAGAAAATCTACTATTTATAGTCAATTTTTATTTTTAGCAGCTACTGCCATGTACCCCATTAAGATTTTATTTTTAGCAGCTACTGCCATATACACCATTAATATTAGATTAGACTTTTCCGTTGGAAATTGATGGGTTGAGCATTCAACCATTGATTGTACCCATTAACGTTAGAGCAGCTTTTCCCTTGGAAGTTGAGCATTCCTCCATTAACTTACCCATCAAGATTAGATAAGACTTTTCCCTTTGAAGTTGAGTGTTCCTCCATTAACTTACCCATCAAGATTAGATCAGGATTTTCCCTTGGAAGTTGAATCTCTTCATCAACTTTAATTGTAGTTTCGAATAGAGTGCAGAGATAGTATTTGAAGCATGGAAATTCAGATTTGAATAACTGGAATTTTTTAAATGAGGAGTGCATAGTTTTGGGAAGTCTCACTTTGTTAAATCACAAAAACAGTATTTTTGGCATTATGTTAATTGTAAAATATCACTTTGTTAAATCACAAAACTAGTATTTTTGGCGTTATGTTGGCTCTAGTTACACTGGTTGTAGTCGTAAAAATTTTGTGTGATTGATGTTTTAGTGCCTTAAATTTAATTCAAATGCAATATTTTTTTAGTACATTTTTTTTATGAAGTGTGCAATCAATTTATTATTGCCATTTGAAATGTTAAATTTTTGGAAGCCATTCATCGTCAAAGGGCAGCATGAATATATAACCTTCAATATGAAATTAAGACCAACCCTTCAAATTTGATCCCCGGAGGCGATGACAATGACTAGAAATTGAGACTTAAGCTTGGGTTATATCCAAAAATATGACTAGAAATTCAGACTTGGGTTATATCCTTTTTTCATTAAAAAAATAAGAAGATAAAGCAAAGACTTAGGCTAGGATTATGTTTTTTTTTATTTAAAAAAAAAGAGGATAAAGCAAAGACATAGGCTTGGGTTATATCTTTTTTTTTAAATACAAATTATAAAATCATTTATAATAAATTATGAAATGGTTTTATAATTAACATTCTTTTAAAGTATTTGATTTTGAGAAAGAACAAGGAAAAAGGGATCTTGGCATTCTAAAATGGAAACAAAAGAAGATAAGTTTGACCTTAACTTATAGATGAACACGAACATTTGCAACATTCAGCAGATTGAGAATCAGAAAGGGGGGAAACTTTGCAAAGTTTGCTCGAAATTGGCGAAATTTCAAAAAAAATTGATGGAGTAGATTTTGGTACCAACACTTACATTGAAGTAAAAAAGCACATACTTGGAGTATTAAAGGAACCTTTAAGTAAAAAGTAATAAAGTTCAAAGGTACATATAAAAAGTTTTTTTTTAATTATAAGGCAATGATTTTAAAAAGGTTATATATATATGCCCTTCAATCGATACTTATATCTTAAAAATTCCATATATATATATATGGAATTTTTAAGATATAAGTATCGAATCAAGGGCATATTTATCGACGAAATCAAATGCAGTTTAACGATGAGAAAGCAAGAAGATTCTCTAGCACTTCAAGAATTTAGGCTTCAGTGTTATTTAGAATAAAAGGAACAATTGGAGGGAAAGATATTACTATTTATATTGCTCTCGCAGAAATCAATAATTATATTAACGTTGAATTCATTAACAAGTTAGTGATTCTCGAGTCAAATATAGGCGAAAAGTTAGACTTTTGGGATAAGAAACAATATGAAGTAAGCGATTTACAACTAAATATTGGATATTATAACTTCATATCACAATTCGTTGTTAGATCCTTATGGAGCAATGGTGGTGACGTAATTTTGGGATTACCTTAGATAGAAACATTGGGGACTTTTATCTCAAACGTCAAAAAAAAAATTTTGACATTTTCTTACAAGAAGAAGAAAATCACATTGCCGGAAGTTAAAATGAAGCTAGATTCAGAAGTCGCTTCATTTGAAGACTTCAAGGATATCCCGAAGGTGATTTCGCAAGAAAATTAGAAGTCAATACAAAAGATGCAGAAATAATTCAACAAAGTTGTCATGGATAAAGAAGAAGAGATCTCTTGTCTAAGATATCACAATAAAAAATTACTTCTTCAAATTAAGAAGGAAAAGGATAAAATGTAGTGCAATAAAAAGTAAGAGGAGAATCAAGATCTTCAAAAAAATTATCAAGAAAAGATGAAGAAAATTCCTCCTTAAAGAAGGTTAATCAAGAATTGCTAGAACAAATAAAAAATTTAAGAGGAGAGAAAGATAATCAAGATACTAAAAACGAAGTTGACAAGTCATATTATAAGGAATAACTCTTGCGTTTAAGGAGACATTAGGACTTACTTACACAAATTAGAAATCCAAAGCACAATAAGAAATATTTACAAGAAGAAGAGTTAGATCGCAAGGGATCATTAGCTGACAAGGAAATGATGACTGACCCAATAGAGAAGTTATCAGAAGCTCAAATTCAAACATCAGAAAAGGGAACCAATACAGAGTCACTCAGTGCTCAAATTCAAAAGAATTCTTATATTACAAATCATTGCAAACATAAAAAAACATGGTTCCAAGGAACAATCACAAAATATTAAGATGCCTTATCATCATCCAATTCATAAGAATCGATATGAACAACAATCACAAAATATTAGGATACCTTATCGTCATCCAAATCATAAGAATCATTATGACCAACAACAAGGTCAAAAGAAACCTACACAATATTTATCTTACAAACAAGTGAGATATGATGTAAAAAAGAATGGCAACCAAATCAACAAATTGTTCGGAAACAGAAAATGAAAAGTTCCATCCATCCAATCGATCAACAAAAGGTCCCAATTAAGGTTAACTTGGGATGGACCCCTTCACAAATGATGCAACATTTCTACTCAATGTTTAAAAGAACATACTGACTCGTTTCATCAAGTGTTGCAGCTACCAACACAGAAGATCACAAGACGACATTATAAGCAAAAGTAAAGACGTAAAGCCTTTTTCATCAATATGCTTCGAGGACAAAGCATTTCTAAAAAGGAAGGCAATGCTATGGACCAGTAGGGAAAGGGAAAGTAGTTAGAAAGAGTTGATATGGACCATTAAAAGAAAATTTTCTTGTCCCGAGGAGGATCAAGAGAAAGAGTTCGCCTACATAATGGGTGCCATGGTTAACCAATAAGAATATAGAGACAATTTAGGTGGACCAATGAAGGTAAAATAGCTTGCCTCGAGGGTAAATAAAGTAAACCACATGTAAGTCGTAATAAATAATGATATTTTTTCTTAGAAGAGACAAGTTGGGCCACCTACATGCAAGGTATGACAAACAAAATGCCTATTCCCAAGAGAAAATCTAACTAGAAACACATAAGGTGTGATAATAAAAAAAATTACTCATCCAAATGAGAAAGGTTAACAAATCACATGTAAGGTGTGAGAATTAAAAATCATATCCCTCAAAAGTGACAGGGTTAACCAACTGCATGCAATGTGTGATAAACTATAAATCTTACTCCTTAATAGAATGAGTAATGCAATGTGTGATAAACTATAAATATTACTCCTTAATAGAATGAGTAAGGTCGATGAGCCACACAAAGGTGTGAGAAATAAACTATCCAACTATTGGAAGAGATAAGGTTGAGTAAGAAGAGAAAAAAAAGAATCAAAAGAAAGTAATTAAAGGGATAAGAACAAATCCACATAGGTCGGGAGAAGTTGAAAATGGTAAGAAAATAAGAAACAAGGCAGTAGGGGGGTTGACACATCCTACCATATATGCTCAAATTTTGAGGGTGCACATGACATCAAGCTTGGGCTAGTGAGATTGGTTCAAAGGTTTTAATTTTAGGTTGTAAGAAAAAAGTGTCATGTATATATGTTAACACCTAGTAAGGGATCCATAGATATTATGACTTCATTTATGAACCTTGAGCATGAATTTGCAACAGAATGTCTGGAATGCCATATCAGTAGATATGGAACAGATCAAGTAACAAAAAAGGTGCCTCGCAAGGTTCTTCGTTATATTCCCATTATTCCACGTTTGCAACGACTGTTCAGGTGCAAAAACATAGCTCAATTTATGGATTACCATGCACAGAACAGAAGTAAAGATGACATTATTAGAATGCCCGCAAATGGGTTTGCATTTAGAGATATGGAGGAAAAGTGGCCTCACTTTAAAAAAGAACCTAGTAATCTTAGGATTTCTTTGGTAGCAGATGGTGTCAATCCATTTGCAGAGATGAGATCCGTTTACTCGGTGTGGCCTATTTTTGTTATCAACAATAACATTCCTCCATGGTTGTCAATAAAGAGGGAGCACATGATGTTGTCATGATTGTTCCAGGTATATTGTGTCTACAGCTTTTTTTGTTAATGTAGTGGCATCTCATTTGTCGTATTTTGTTGCATAATTTCATATATATATTTTTTATTTTTCTCTGGTGCAATATGGTTTATATATCTAAATGGTGTGTCTCATAATTATATTTTTTATATGTTCAAATCAATCAGGTAAGTACCAAGTCAAAGACATGAATGTATATATCAAACCTCTTATTGACGAGCTACTAAAGTTATGGAATGGCATCACTATGTATGACATATCTAGACCAATACAACAAAGGCAATTTCAATTCCATGCAGTGCTTGTATGGACAATACATGATGCCCCAGGGTTAACCCATTTTTGTGGTTTGTAATTATAAGTTCCACTTTATTTGCATTTAATTTTATGAACTAGTTAATATACTACGCATGCATGTTTTTCTAAATAATCCATTCATTTTGTATATAATAATAATTGACATAGATATTCCATCTCTTTATGTAGGTCTTCAAATAAAGGGGAAATTTGCATGTCCAGTTTGTGGTCCTAAGATCAAATCTCGTCGTTCAAAAAGCTTAGAAAAGGAGTTGTTTGATAATTATAGGCACTTCCTCTCTAAGAATCACAAGTATCGAACTACCGAAAAACATTTGTTCAATGGAAATCAAGAGACTGCATTAAAACCACAGAGAATGACACCTCATCTATGGAAGTTGCAATATAATAGAAATCGTCAAGGTACATATGAATCATCCTATATGAAATGTTATGTTTTTTTTTTTATTGTGCGTTGTTTACTATAATTGACATTGATTTATGTAATTTCTTTATAAACTATGATTCATGATGGTCGTTCATGTGATCATGAAGGCATTAATGGGCTTCCACGAGGAATGAAAAGTTATCCTAGACAATTTAGTAGGTTTCCCTACTATGAGCACCTACAAATTTCTCATTTGTTTGATACAATGCATATCGGAAAGAATGTAACTGAAACATTATGGCGAATATTGGATGGAATGAGTGAGAAAGAAAAAATTGTCAAAATTTGCAAAGACATTCAAGAAGGCAACCATGCAATGAAATACATCATTCAATTTCATAGCAATGGAGAGCAAATTAATATAAAATCATTTCCATGGATGTTAACGGACCAGCAAAGTAATGTTGTAAAAGAAGTCATGCGAAAAAGCGGGGGTGAAAACGCATGATTGGCATGTCTTCGTGAAGGTAATTATTATGGTATGCATTTAATTATTGCTTTTTTTCTATTCCAGTGAATATTGTTGGTATTTTGTTTGTCTACTCTTTGTTTAAAAAATGAAACGATTTGTATATTGTTACAGTATGTTCTACCTCTCTCTCTCTCGGACAAATTCGACAACAATGTCAAACAAGTAATATATAATCTCAGGAAATACATGAGGTAAGTAGTGATTTTTTGCATGCGCTTAGTGTTTGTTTAATTCATCATAGAACTTATATTTGATTTTTGTGGTCTAATTCATGTTATGTAATATAATTTTTTTTTGTTAAATCTCTTGATTGGGTTGTGTCACTTGTAGATGGTTGTCATCTAAAGAATTCCATAAAGAAGATATAAAGTATTGGAGGAGATAAATTCCTCGTCTCATGTGTGAAATGCAGAAGCATCTACCTTCGGCATTTTTCAATGCACAGGAACACTACCTCATACACCAAGTTGAGGAGATTGAATTGTGTGGACCTGTG
>BSBM01000050.1:12452500-12457500 GCA_027924585.1 Larix kaempferi | reverse complement strand
AGGCTAAGATATTGCATAAGAAGAACTTGGTCAAGGCAAAGAGAATCTTTTCGGATTCTATCAAGGACCATCTTATACCCCATGTGTCATCTTTGAAGACACCCAAAGAGATGTTTGACTCCCTGACCAAGTTATAAGAAGGGAAGAACATAAATCGAAAGATGACTCTGCGGAATCACTTCAAAGGGGTCAAGATGTTGAATGGAGAGACCATTCAATCTTACTTCTCCAAAGTCTCTCAGATCAAGGAACAACTTGAAGCTGTGGATGAAGTAGTGGACAATGGTGAAGTAGTTATGGCCACTCTGAATGGCCTACCTAGGTCATGGGACTCCTTTATTCAAGGAATCTGTGTAAGAAATAAATTGATTGCTTTCAGTAAACTGTGGGAGGAATGCTCTCAAGAAGAAGCTAGGCTTGTAGCTCGAGAAGAAAAGATGGGAGGTGAAGATCAAGCTCTCGCAGCTCACACCAAAAGAAACAAGCCCAAGAGGGAGCACTCTCACTACAAGAGATCCTATCACAACCAACAAAAGAATAAGAAGGATCTAAGATGTTTCACATGCAATGAGAAGGGTCACTTTGCTTCAGAATGTCCCAAGAACAAAAGGGATAACAACAACTCCAGCAAGAAGAAGAAGGGCAGCAAAAGAAAGTTCCATGCTCATGCTGCCGAAGATGATGAACCTCCAAAGAATAAGGCTAGGGCAGAAAGTGATGATGACTCATCAAGTGAAGAAGAGTATGTTCTAATATCTGCTCTCATAGGTACTATCTCTCATGGTTGTAATGATTGGTTAATTGACAGTGGGGCTTCCAAACACATGACTGGGTTTAAAGAATCTTTTGTAAATCTATCTGAACACGAATCACCCCATAAAGTGAAACTTGGGGATGATTATCAATACCCCATCAAAGGAAGTGATGAAGCCTCCTACAACCTAGATTCTGGAAAGTCTTTGAAGATGAAAGAAGTTCTTTATGTACCTAGGCTCAAGAAGAATCTTCTCTCCATCTCTGCATTGGATGTAAAAGGCATGAGGGTTGCATTTGTAGATGGCCAAGTTCTGATGTGGACAAAGGGTAAAACTATTGATGATGCAGTGGTGATTGGAGAGCAAGAGGGAGGATTGTATAAATTGAAGGGACAACCTGAACATGCCATGGTGCATGATTCCATGGAGCCAAGTGAACTTTGGCATAGAAGACTTGCACATATGCACTACAGAGCATTACCAATTGCAAGTAAGGCTGTAGAAGGTCTTCCTGAAATTAAGACCAAGCATGAAGGTGTTCGCAAAGGATGTGCAAAAGGTAAGAACATTAAGAAGGCTTTCCCAATCAATGAAAGCAAGGCAAAAGATATCTTGGAAATTATCCACTCCGATGTATGCGGTCCGATGTCATCCAGTTCTCTGAGTGGGTATGTTTACTATGTCTCTTTCATTAATAACTTCCCCAAGAAGACTTGGGTTTACTTCTTGAAGAATAAAGATGAAGTATTTGATAAGTTCAAGGAATTCAAAACCTTGATGGAGAACCAAACTAATAAGAATATCAAAACATTCAAATCCGACAATGGTGGAAAATTCACCTCAAGTGACTTCAAGAAGCTATGCAGTGATTCAGGGATTAAGAGGGATTTGAATGCTCCTTACAATCCACAACAGAATGGAGTTGCAAAAAGAAAGAATAAAACAATCATGGAAGCAGCAAGGGCAATGCTGCATGACCAGTATCTACCTATGCATCTATGGGCAGAAGTAGCTAGAACAGCTGTATATGTGCAGAACAGAACACCCCACAAGATATTGGACAACAAGACACCAGAAGAGGTCTTCTCTGGTAAGAAACCTGAAGTCAGCCATCTCAGAATATTTGGTTGTCCAGTATACACTCATGTCCTAAAGGAAAAGAGGACCAATCTAGATCCTTCAGGAAAGAAGGGTATCTTTGTGGGTTACAGTGAAAGCTCGAAGGCTTACAGAATATACTTTCCAGGGTTCAAGAAGATTGGGGATGTAACATTTGATGAAAACTCAGCATTCATCAAATCAAGGAAGACACCTGTTGAAGATTATGAAGAACCCAAGGAAACTAGATTTCAAGACACTACCATGACTGAAGCAATTCCAGATGTTGATCGTGAAATTGAAGATCCGCAACAACCTGTAGATCCACCGCGTGAGGACAACTCTCACAAAAGGAAACCTGCATGGGCTAGAGAGCTCATTCAAGATGCAAAAAGATTTGGCATTCCAGAAGAAGAACACAGAGCAAAGAAGAGAACCAAATCACATACCAGCTATGTTGCTTTACTCTGTGACATCATGAACAAAGAACCTTCCAGTTATGAAGAGGCAACGGAAAAGAAAGAATGGAAGGATGCCATGATCGAAGAATACCAATCAATAATGAAGAATGATGTTTGGGATGTTGTCCCAAGACTTGAAGGGAAGTCTGTTGTGACTTCCAAATGGATCTACAAGATCAAGCATGCTGCAGATGGCAGCATAGAGAAATACAAGGCAAGATTCGTAGCTCGTGGCTTCTCTCAAAAAGAGGGAATAGACTATGAAGAAACTTTTGCTCCTGTAGCCAGGTACACTTCCATCAGAACAGTACTTGCCCTGGCTGCAGCGATGAAATGGAAGATACACCAGATGGATGTCAAGACTGCCTTCTTGAATGGTGTAGTTGAAGAGGAAGTGTATGTGGAGAATCCAATCGGTTTTGAAGCACATGACAGGGATTCATATGTGTGCAGATTGCGGAAAGCCTTGTATGACTTGAAGCAAGCTCCCAAAACTTGGTATTGTAGGATGGACAGTTTCCTATCTAGTTTGGGCTTTACCAAGAGTAAAGCAGGATTCCAACCTTTACTACAAATTTGAGGAAGGGAATCATGTGATTCTACTCCTGTATGTGGATGACCTATTTGTAACAAGAGATGATAGATTGATTGCCGATACAAAGAGGAAGCTTGCTGCCGAGTTCGATATGAAGGACTTGGGGATGATGCACTATTTTCTAGGTATGGAGGTGTGGCAGAGTACAGATGGGATCTTCCATGGACAAGGGAAGTATACTATAGATATCCTGAAGAGGTTCGGGATGATGGATTGCAAGGCCATGGCCACACCTATGGCATCGAATCTGAAGCTTCTATGTGATGCTTCATCTGAACCGGTTGATGTCTCTATGTATCATCAGATGATTGGGTCCTTGATGTACTTGACGAACACGAGCCCAGATATTTGCTTTGAGGTGAACACATTGAACCAGTTCCTGACAGATCCAAGGAGTGTTCACCTGGTTGCTATAAAGCATATTCTGAGGTATCTGAAGGGTACAGTTGATTATGGGCTCAAGTATGAAGCGAATCAAAAGTTTAACCTGTAAGGTTATGTTGATTCAGATTGGGTAGGCAGTGCTGCAGATAGGAAGATCACATCTGGGTGCTGCTTCAGTATGGGATCAGGTGTGATCTCTTCGTTTAGCAGGAAGCAGTCCTGCGTAGCACTAAGTACAGCCGAGGCAGAGTATGTTGTAGCCTATTCGGCTAGTTGTGAGGCAGTATGGCTTCGAAAGCTACTGTCTGAGTTATTTGATCTCCCGTTGGATGCTACCGGTATCTTCTATGATAACCAGAGTTATGTGAAGTTATCTGAGAACCCAGTGTTTCACGACAGGTCGAAAAACATAGAGATCAAATATCACTATATCAGGGATATGGTGTAGAGAGGAGCAGTGAAGCTCCTATATGTTGCGATGGACGAGCAGATTGCATATGTGCCGACGAAACCATCAGCCAGAGTGAAGTTCGAGTACTTCAGAGAGAGGCTTGGTGTTCTTCAGATTGATGACACTTCGAGGAAGAAGTGATGGACACATTTGCAGAAGCCATTCCAAGCATGTTGGAAGGAGGATCCTTCACATGGCTGTGGATGTAAGCGTTGGATGATGAGCATCAAGACGATGCTCCAGTTACTGCTATGTATATGTATGTAGGCATCATGTTGGATGCTGGATATGATTAGTTGGATCATTTATATATATGTACGCATCATGTTGGATGCTGGATATGATCAGTTGGATCATTTATATGTATATGTATGTACGCATCATGTTGGATTCTGGATATGATCAGTTGGATCATTTATATGTATTTGTATATGCATCATGTTGGATGCTTGGACCATGTATTCCGTATATGTATCAGGTGGGTAGTGTGTATGATCAGGTAGATCATGTATGTTGATATATTTCAGGTGGATACATTGTGTGGATCATGTATCTATGTATGTATCAGGTGGATACATTGTATGATCAGGTGGATCATGTATGATGATATGTATCAGGTAGATACTTGGTATGCATCAGGTAGATGCATTGTATGATCAGGATGATCATGGATGACGAGCTTCAGGATGTTGCTCCAGATGACATGCAACAGGATGTTGCAGTGATGATGATCAGGATGATCATGTGTACATCAGGATGATGTATGGTGAGTATCAGGTTGATACTTTATGGTCGTGGAACAGGTTGTGCAGATGAGCATATAATTTGGCCCTGGGAGATTTGCAGATAGTCTTTCGAGGTTTTTCCTATGGCATGTAATCTGGCCCTGGGATATCTGGAAAATGCTCTTTCGAGGTTTTGCTCTGGGAGGACATATAATTTGGCCCTGGGAGATCTGCAAACAATCTTTTGAGGTTTTTCCTATGGCATATAATCTGGCCCTCGGATATCTGGCAGATGCTCTTTCGAGGTTTTGTCCTATGGCATATAATATGTCCCTGGGAGATCCGATAGGTTGGGTTGTGTGCCCGTAATAAGTCCTGGGATGCTCTTGCGAGGTTTTTCCATGACCACATGTAATATGTCCCTAGGAGATCCTATAGGTAGAGTTGTGTGCTCGTAACAGCCTGGGATGCTCTTGCGAGGTTTTGTGGTGACCACATGTAATCTATCCCTGGGAGATCCTATAGGTAGAG